>JAHBCN010005268.1:81741-122637 GCA_019359885.1 Listronotus oregonensis
TAGTTTTTGGCGGATTTCTTGATCCACTTTACGGAAACAAACATGATTTTATTAATATTAATTTGCAATAAAGACGCATTAAAAATTTAAATTTTTATGTTCAACCTTAATTCGATAAAAGATGAACTTATAGAATTGGCTTTCTTGTTAGGGTGTCTTAAAGCGGATGTCACTATTTCTAGCAGAAATAAAACACGTGAAACAGTTTGAAAATTTAAAAAGGGTTTTATGGGGATTTTGGAATACATGGATGTGACCATTTCACTAAAAGATTAAATATTTGTCCCTGTCTTGGTTGGATCCTGAATTCTTCTTTTTCTTAAAGGCTGGATGTTTTAATTCTTAGGACAGAATTTGTCAACATCTCTCATAGTGAATTATCTTGCATCTTTAAAGGAGTAAAGTGTTTTCTTTGTTCTTTTAATAAAACGTTATTAAAAGTTAAAATAAAATTAGGTGATTTTTTTATTAATATTTATTATATTTTTCTTTTTACTCAGTTCCTTGGTAAATGATCTTAATAGTACTAACAATAGGAAGGTGTCGGTAAGTAGGTAATAATATGAAGAGCAAGTTTTAAAATTAAAAATAAAAGAGGTCAGAAATTACAGATTTTTAAAAATATTTTCTATATGGTGGTAGCGCATGTATTTATTAAAAATATTAGTTGCGCTTCTAATTAGATGGAAAGGTTAAGTACCAGGTTTAAAAAAAAAAAAAAAAATGCACCCGCAGTCAGCTAACTTTTACAAATTATCAATAATGTCATTTAAAAAATTCTTAACAATGTAATAAAACATAAGAGAAAACTACCATGTAAGAGCATTATATATACATGAAAAAACACAAACATTCACAAATGAAGAAATTCTTGACATGAATTTGATAATAATCTCGAAATTAACTAGAACTTGACTATCAGGTATAAAAATACATGCAGATGCTTTTATTTACATTAAAACTATTTTACAACAATAAAAACCAGTCAGTACAATTGTTGTCCCTACAGGGATATTTGCCAACACTGCTTTGACACTGGCAACAGTGCATTGACCATGCCAAGACCAAGGAAGTTTAAATGTGTATGGAAGCCCAATGCTATGGCCCATTCGATCAAAAAATGCCCAGCCCAGTATGAAAATAACTGTCGATTTGGGCCCCCCCAATTCTGGCAAAAAAAAATTTTACAAATAATTTAATGTGTTGTCTATTACACACTGATAAATCAGTGTGTAGTTAGGCAACACATTATACTTTTATGAGAGCCGTAGTACCGTTTTTGGCGCTTATGAAACTATATCCGCGCTGTACCATCAACCTTCGTCGTCTCATCATTCGTCATTTTTGTTGTGGTTTGTGCCCTTTGCGCCGTATTAGTTCTGATTGTTTTGCTTTGTGTAATTATATTTTGTGGTTGCAGAAGTTTTTTGGATTGATAAAAACCTTCTTATTTTAGTGATTAATGTTTATTAAATTGTGACGATAATTTTGTGTTTATTGTTTGTTACTTATAATATCGTATCAAAATGACTAGAGGTTGTATGGTTTTGTCTTGCAAATCCAAGGGTAACATACCCGGCATTTTTTCTTTAGGTAAGTATTTCTTATATTTAAATTAGGGCTTCTTATGAGACATAACGTTAGGTAACCGAATAAATAATAATATATCAATAGTAAAGAAAATGAAATTTCTAGGAAATGATTGAAAAAGTAAGGCAATCTTAACATCTTTTGATGATTTTCACAATGTTTGTTTTTCCGTGGATTATTAAAAAGAAATAAGGTTTACATTTATGTACTTTTATTTTATTTAATAATTTAGTACATTTTTTTTAAAGGATCAAAATTATTAATTACTGGACAGACCAGGCAAATTTTAATATATACGGGCCCCTTTGATTGAACGTACAATTTTATGTTAAAGTTTCTTTTTGCTTTTTCTGTATTTGTTTAAAAAGGGATTGATTTTGATTTTTAATCTTACATTACAACTTTTAAGCCGACATACTGAGACACATAATATTTAACGGATACTGTTACAATGGATACTCGGTACCAAAGGTTACTAAACATTTTTAACCACTGTTATTCTGTCTTATGAATGTTTGTTAAATAAAAAAGTATTGCCAAAAAGCAGTTATAAAATTTTCACTTTTTAATGTACAACCAGAATTTAAATTAGATTAAACTCATTTACACTATCTTGCCCTTCTTTTTCACAAAATTGGTGATAAGTACATGAAACTATCATAAAATGTTTAAAATTTTTTTTTAAAAAATCCGTTTTTATTTATTTACAAAGATTTTTGGAAAAATACAAAACTCTCAAAATATCGACCACTTAAATAGAACGTAAAGTGGCGTCATCTATTTTTCCATATTATGTCAGTTACATTACACAATAATTTAAAATATTCTATAGTGGTATCGTTTAATAACCAACAATTTTATGCAAAAAATAAAAAAAAACATTGAATGTTTGAATTTGACATTTGATGATGTCAACTTTATAGATAGTAACAAAGAATTATGGAAGTCCGGCCCGACCTACTATTCATTGCGCAAACTCCGCGGGGTCAATCCCCTTATTCCCGCTGCACGCCTGGACAATTTTGTTCTACAGTATTGGGCTTCCATACACCTTTAAACTTCCTTGGTCAAGACCGGCCGATTCATTTAAGTTTCTGTTTGACCTCTGACTAGTGAAGTCACGCGACTAAAAGCTACATAGCTTTTTCCCAAAAGGGCGTTTGGCGACGTCGTATCAACTGATTTTTACCCCAGGGGATCAAGGAGAGACTTACGTCATTTAATGAGGTCCTTCTTCTGGGGCTAGGTGCTGTGTGCGAAGAGTCCTAAACCGCTGTTTTGTCTGTTTGTGTGTGACATCCAGATTTTCCACCGACAAAGCCCGGGAAATACTAGTTTTGCTAAATGTATGTTTGTTGTTTTACGGGTATAATGACTACAAACTTAATTTGCTGGCTTAAATTTTGGTTGCTTTACAAATACGAAATTTTAACTAACGGTATTTTTTAAATAAAAAATGGTTTACTTGTTCACATACTAAAAATATAAATCTCAGAATTAAAAAAAAAGTATTTGAAATAAAAATAAAAAACAAAACGTATTTTTTTTATTTTAAACTGCTTAAAATCAAAAAGTAGTAATTTATTTTAAGTTTTTAGTGATTGTGAATCACGGCGTCAAAATATTTTTCAAGAAATTGCCATATTTAAATTATTTTCTTTTTGTGTCACGAAAGTTAACCTCTGATTAAGAACAGAGCTATTTCTGGCACAATATTACCTACTTTTTAGCCATGTTTCAGCAGATTGTTTAAAAAAAATAAATATTTAAAGTTAATAATTAAAGGATTGTATTGGGCACAACACTATTTTCATATTATTTTATAAAAGAGATCCAAAGTTTCAGTTAAAAACAAATTGCCCTGAATATCAAATATACCTATTCCATGAAATACAATTTACATTAAAAAAAGCAGAAAATTTACATGATAATATATATTTTTAAGATTTTTATTTAATATTCTTTCTAGTTTTTAGTATTCGACCTTTTTAAAGACAAATATTAATTTTTAAATATCGTCAGTTCTAATTTCATGTGACAAAAAAATATAGGAATATGTTTGATTCATTATCACTAATTCTATAATCATTCGAATGTGCAAACCCTTTCACATCATGTAAAAGTTTAGCGTTGTCCTGAATTTTAGTAGTATATTTTGTAAGTTGATTAGATAAATCTGTTTTTGCAACATTAACCATAGTAGTACAAACTTCTAATAAAGATTTAATTTCTTTTAATAATTTATCTTTAGTATTTTTGAGATCTGTTGTAGCTTCATTGGTTTGACTTACTAGTGTTTTAATTTGATTTTCTAAAACCCCTATTTTATTACTATCATTTTTGTGTAATATGGAATGTAGTTGTAAATTCCTAGTAACACTATCTACCTTTTTGTTAATATTATCATGAACTATCTTAAGATTTTTCACTTCTTTTGTAACCCTTTCAGTAAGTTTATCAGTATATTTTTGAAACTTTTAGACCATTTCTTTTGATAGTTCTATCCTAATGCTGTCTATTTTGGATGTGTCTTTTATTAAGGAACTTATTTCCAACATTTGATTTTCAATAGTTGTTATTGCATCAAACTTTTGCCTAACTGTTTTAATATCTTCTTCATATTTTGATATTTTAAATAAATTTTGTTTTAATAATTTATTGTTTTCTTTAACCAAATTATTTACATTTGTTACTTGTATCTTTTCATCATTATCACGTAGTCTTTTATTTAAAGTAATAATGTAATTTTTTATTATGGGTTCAAATTTTTGTTAATGAAGTATCGGTTTTATAACGCTTAGAAATATGCCTACCAAATTTATCCAGCGTCATTTTGGATATGTGTAATATTCGGCTTGAACCGTTTTTGCAAAGAAACCTTTTTAAAAAAGTAAAACTTGAAAATTTTTTTTATAAATATTAATTTAAATAATACTAGTTCACCTGTCCTTAATGCTAAAATATTTTAGGCAACTTTAAAAAAATTACTTGTCACCCTTTCTATTTTTAAAAATAATAAATATACTTATATTAAATAAATATCTTATTTCTTTTTTTAATAACTGAAACAGTTTTTGAAATATCTTTAGATAAATATTTAAAAATATAATTATAATAATAAAAAAAAGATGCTAAAATAAAATAACCGCAATATCATCGTTGAGGAGCTATAAATGGGTTAAACTTTCGCTAACTTAATATAGAGTAATCTGTGCAAACCTAGAGAATATTTAGAAAATAAACCATGTCTAATACTTATTTAATTAGTGTGAAATAAATTGGAATTAAATTTAAGACAAAATATGACACGCAAAATTTTTAAGGACCAGTTTTCATTTAAAGAGTATATCTTGATCCCATTTTCTTATTTAAATTTTTTGTTTGTATTAATAATAAGTATAACCAATAAAATATCTTCAACTACTATTAAATTATAATAAATTATATTTTTCACCGCTACATCAATTTCCTTAATAAAACATTTATAAATTTTAAACAAGAAAAAAATCGTAAGTTAAATAATGGGCAAAAATTGAACTACTTTAAATTAAAAAAACTAACTATTTTTCCGAAAAAAAAAGCGAAATTACGAGAAATACTGTATTAACACTAATGCCAAGTTCTTTATTAACATATCGGAGGACAGCGGAGCAAGCAGATCATAGCTTTTTGATATGAGATATTTGAGCAGAAAAAGTAAAAAAATGTCAATGAATGGCTCACTGCTTATGGTACAGAAGAATTTTTTTTTCTTCTTATAGCCAAAACCATTGATAAAACCACTGCACACTGAGTGTATTTTAATATTTTATTATTTTCATAGGTTAAAAAAGGACACCAATACACTCAGTGCTCCTGGATGTTTTTTTCCCAGTAGTTTTGGCTATTAGTGTTTAACACAGGTTTTTAGAAATATATTAAATATGACGTCGTCCAACTCGGCCCTAATCAGGTAATACGATTTTAGTGCTCTTTGAAATTGTCTAACTTGGCCCAATGTGCAATAAAACCTTTTTGGAAATAGGGCGAATTAGATTATGGAGTTAACCAACAAAGTCAATTGTAGTAAATATCTATGAGGATAATGGACAGAAATTTAGTGGTATTTTGATATGCAACTATGCAAGACGTTAAATCCAAGACAAACTTAAAACGAGTAGTTTTGCCGAATTTAGAAAAATTTATAGTCAATAAGGTAATATTCTACTAGTATTAAATCAATTTAAATTTATAGAGCATAATCCAAAATTGTGTTTGGCGTGATGGTGTAATAAAAATAAGTGTAGTGCCTATTTAAAAATTTTCGAATATTTTTCTGAAAGACTATTAACTTCAATCAACATCAATCACACGAACCTGAGCCAGAAAATGTTTTGGTTAGTTTTATCTTTCTTATAAGTATGTTTTGTTTGTATGTTTTATTTTGTTTTTCTTGTAGATAATGTAGCGTAAGACAACTTCTTCGAATCACCCGAATTCACACGAATCTGGGTCAAAAAATCAATTTATCATTCATTATCCTTATGTAGTAGAAGGTTGGTTTATTTATTTATTGTTTTTCTTATATATCATGTTAATAAAAGTGTAAATTGAAATTTACTTGCTTTTTATTTTGCGTCAAAATTTATGAACTTCCTCATAATATTATAAAATAAAGCACGACTAGCATTTGTAACATATTTTAATGGATTAATTAAGTATATTTTAGACCGAAATGGGCGTTTAAAAATTATGCCAGATTTTGGTTTGACGCGAGATGGGCGAATTTATGCGTCATACCTGATCCCACGGGCTGACGAATATAGAGTCTAAGTACGATGGGTGCCGGGTTTTTTTAATGTTAAATTCATTACCTTTAACTTAAACTACTGTTTTCTGTTCATAGTAATGATACAAATGAAAAACTGCATAATTTAATGGTAATACAATATCTCTATGAACTAAAAACATCGTTAAATTTTTTTAGTTCTCTTTGATCTTGTATTAACATTTTTGTAGGGTTTTAATTAGGTTTAAAAATTTTAGTTAACATCATAATGATAAGTTTTTTACTTTTGATGCGATACATAAAAGTTTTAGAATTTTGACATCTGGAATCAAATGATCTCATTCTAAAAAAGCCTTTAAATTTTCTTTAATTAATAAAAAAGAAAAAGGTTTTTTTAAACCTAATATTATAGTTCTTTCCTGCCTGGCTTATCTATAAGCTTTTGCATTTATTACACCATAATCTACTTGTCTAATTTCCAGATTTATTAACTATTGGTGTTTATCAAAAAATAATACAAATTTGCTTTCAGACTATTCACAAAAACATTTTAAGGTATTTTTCAACGATAAAAAAACTATTTACTACTTAATAAATCTGGAGGCAATAAATTAAGTTGTAATGAATGCAATAGATTATACATATCAGTAGGCCAGACAGGAAGGAATTTTAATATAAGGAATAACGAAGTTCATAATTTAATAAAGAAAATTCAAACTTTGCAAGAAACTTTTTGGTATGACGTCATTTGTTTTCAGATTGGTGTCAATTAAAATTTATAAACATAATAAAACCCCTACAATAAAGTTGTTAAATGACCAAATAGACCTGAGACATTCCACGTTGTTTACTGTCCTTTAAATTAGTCTATTGTATTATCATAAAAATGTGCATTCTTATTCTATTAAAAAAATATGTACAGGGTTATAAAAAAAACAGGCAAGCCGTGTTTTTGACTCTACCTGTACTTTTATATAAAAAAATTGAAATAGCCATCTTATTTACTTTTTTTCGCCCAATCCAAAAATGGCGATTGAAAACAATTCAACATCAAATAAAACCGATAAGAGTCATTTAAATATTTTTTAAAAATAAAATACCATATCTTTTACGTGATTATTAGGTTTTCTTATATGTTTTTACCTAAAATGATATATTTTTAATGCAAAAACTTCAATTTTTGGAATATTTAAATCAAGAAAGTGTTCGTCTACGTGTACAATCTAGTGATGTAAGAATACGTATCCAAATTTTCGTTGAACTCGAATATTAAACGAACTGTATATTCCGGAATCATCCGTAAATTCGAATACGATTCGGTATCAAACGGGAGCGGATGAATTCTTCCAACTGCCCGCCGTTGATCGGCATCGACGCGGGTTGAATCTTGAATATGCAATCGGATCCGTAATCGTTACGAGCTGTCTTATAAAGATTTTTCCATTAGTCCCTGGATGGCGCTGTCCTTAATTAAAGCACTTTGGGCATACGTAAAACTTAATTTTAATAAATACTTATTTTTTAATGCGAAAATAAGCGCTAATAATTTCGTCACTCCCTACGGAAACGTAAATGTTGGGCGAACTTTCTTTATATGCTAGATAATAAAACCAAAAAAAAAAATAGAATCAATTTATCCGCGTATTTTATAAGATTTGACCTTCAAGCAAAAAACAGTACTATTTTTACCTTACAGTTTAACGTAACCATTTTAAAAAATTTAAAATCTTAAAATTAAAATGCAGGGGAGGAAAAAGAAGGTTACCTCAGAAAGTTATATTTTTTACATTTGACTTGCGGAACTGTTGTTTATATTCTTTGTTTCTATGTTGAAACAAATATTTGTTTATGTTCCCTTGTATAACTATTAATAAATAATAAAATTAAGCATACTGTTATATATTTTTAACCGTAACCTATTATTACCTCGTCGCCGTTTAGTTTATTTTATATATTTTTTTAACAGAACAAACATTTGATAAGCATAGCGAAAATAGAGAAATTTTGTTAACATAAGAGGAATTTGAAGCAGCAACCCTGCTGATTACTTGCAACTGTCTTTGAATTCGTTTCCTTTCCTCTATTCGCCCGCCGGCCGGCACGTCCGGTATCAGCTGTGCGCGATTCCGCGCTTTATATTTACGGTTTATGTTATACGGACTTTATGGATACGTATTCGCATATTGAATCCGAATCTCTCCTGATTCCGAATACGTATGATCCGAATATCAAAAGGATGGAAATTACATCACTATATCAATCTATCAGGTTTTAATGGTACGCTAGACAAACATTTTCTGAATAAAATATGCGGAAAATAGACGTTTTTAAATTAAAAATATATCATTTTGGATCTAAAGATAAGCAAGGAACAGGTTAATTACATTAAAAAAAAGTAAAGTAAAAAATGACTCTTATATAGGTATTTGTTGGCAGGCTTCAAATTTTAGACGGGAGCACTGTTTATGAGATATAACCCAAACATACTATTTTTTAAATCAGAAATCCTGTATATTTTTTAAATATTTAATTTTGGCATTTTTTGGGCTTTCCAAAAATATGTAGTAAAAAACTTGTGGTAACGGACACCCTTTTATATTGGCCACCTGTGTTATCGACCACTTTCAAGCTAACAAAAATCTGCTTTATAAGAAATCCCGTATATAAAAACCCTTAGATAATGGACATCCTTATAAAACAGCCGCGGCCAGACGAATCTCAATTTTTATAACCTATTTCAGGTAAATTAACCTTTTTATATTGGCCGGAAATTCTTTGGGCTAATTTGTATTTTATTATTTTATGATTGTATTCCGCAAATTTTAAAGGTGAAAATACCCAGCAATAATATTTATGGCCAGGTTCAAATAGCATTAGTGGCTTGGAAGATTATTAACACATTATATTTTTAGTTGTCTCTTAATTGGATAAGCATTAAGTTATTGGGTTCGGAATTGAAAAGTGAAAAGTACACTTTGGGTTCGCGAAAACTGACTGAAAAGTTTTGTGTTGGAAAATTCCAAACAAATGAGATTATTAGGAATAAAGCTAAACTAAATCGAATATATGAAGAAGGTGCCAATTTAGAACAAAAGAGGAAATTCCAGAAGTCGGGAGGATTGGCAGTATATCAAGTCGTCTACAATTGGTTCTGCAATGCAAGAGATAAAAATGTTTCAATATTTGGACCCTTAATAAAACAAAAAGCACTTGAGGCAGCAAGCAATTTAAAAGTGGAAAATTTTGTAGCCTCAAATGGTTGAACAACTGTTACCTGGCAATACTGGCCACCCTTCTATAAAGGCCAATTATTCTTAATTTTATGGTTAAAACAGTTTTACTGTATATATATATATATATATATATATTATATATATATATATATAATATATATATATATATATATATATATATAAAAATATATATATATATATATATATATATACCACTTTCAAAAGAAATAAATTCAATATTTATTACGCTTATCTATCAATAACAAAATTTATTAAATTAAAAACATTAAATTAAAAATAAAATCCAATGTAAATTAATATTTTTTATAAATTTGTTTTTTCTTGATAATTTGATGATTTTTAAGATATAAATTAAAAAAAAAAAAAAGCAAAACAAATACCAGTTAAACTACTACTCAGCTTAAGCTGGAACTCAAATCAAAAACATCACCATTTAAAATTTGTGCAGAGCAAAACAAATATCAGGTAAACTACAACTTGGCTTAAACTAGAACTTAAATAAAAAATACCACAATTAAGAAAGAAAAATGCAAAATTGTCACCTTTTTGTCATATTTCTAATGGCTTTAAAAATTTTTAGGCCTCCCGTCTAGATTCTAAAAAGTTAAAACGATTGCTGCTCGAAGTTTTGCGACTGATTGATACCTTCTTTTATAAATTATGTTTTGCATGTAACTTTACAGAAAAGTCTTAGGCCCGGTTGTACAATGGACGTTCAACCGAAGTTCACGCTGATCATCGGTTCAACGGAAAAAAATCGTTGTACAAAGCCGGTTCAGACGGTGAACTGTGGTTGATCTTGAACGTCCGAATTTGGTCGTTTAAGATGAGTTCAACTCCTTAGAAATTTTTAGCCTCACTCTTCTGACAGATTACCTTATGTTTTAAATATTTTGTTGTTATATTTTTAAAGTTGATACCTATTCGGTTTTTATAATTAAAAATTGATCTTGTATGAAAAGATATGACAGACGACAAGGATTTTGTAGAATAACTTATTAATGTTGCACACTCTCGAGCCCATAAATATACAGAAATTTGCAAGGACAAATAATTTAAGGCCAGATTTAGGTTAAAAAAAACAAGCTGTGAGATTTAATATAGATGAAATTTTTAAACAAATTTCATCTGTTACAGATAAGTAAGATTTTATATTGTTTAATTACATTTAATTAAGTTTAAATGTTCTATTTATTTTTTTAGAAACCATGCACTAATTCCTACTGAAATGGTATGCATTGCTTTACGATTTCTAGCCACTGGGAGTTTTTTACAATTGTTTGAGATTTTGGAGGTATTGACAAGTCAACGGCAAGTTAAAAAATATCTATGGTTTAAGAATCAGTTGCTGAATTGGGGCTAAAAATGCTAAGAACTGAATCTGAAATTACCTTTGTGAGGCGAGGATTTTTTAGCATTGGAGCCATGGATGGCACGCATAATAAAATTCAATCTCCTGGAGGGGCAGATGCAGAAAATTACAGAAAACAAAAAAGGATTTATTTTTTTATACAATATGTAGCTATTTAGCATCTGTGATTTATTTTGTCAGTAGTGATTGAAAAAAATGTAAAATTAAACAAAAAAAAAAAAAATACAATACAAATACATACTCATAATTATTATTAAGTTGTTTTTTTTAATAAAATCAAAATCCTTGATTAGGTTAAGTTGTGGCAATTTTTTTCTTCTTTTCTTTGTGGGCTTTGCAACTGATAGTTCAGGTAAACCTGCAGTGGTACAACACTCAAAATTCTGAACTGGGTTCAACAGTGAACTGCAGTTCAAGAAAACTTCTGTTGAATCATTGTTTGTACAACCGGGCCTTAAAATGATATTTTTGTTTTGAGTTCAAGTTCAACCTTGTTGTAGTTAAATGTAATTGTAAGTGCAGTTTAGGTGATACTTCTACCTTTATAAGCATTTTTTTTATCGTGTAAAAATTAATTAAAGTATTAAGAGAATACAAAGCATAAAGAATATTTAATTACATTGCATTTTGTTTCTAATTTAATAAAAAAAATTGATTGATCTTTGGACAGTTCACGAAGAATGATGCCTAAGTAGTAACGTACCGTGGGTTTCTTAAGTGTGGTGAGAGGAAGTTTCTTCACACAAGACTTAAATATTTGGCGATTGGGAGAAGAAGGAAAAACTTCTGCGGGCAGCAGATTTCATAGTCGTGACATTCTAGGGATAAAAAAACTAAGAAAGCGGGAAGTTCAACTGGCCAACTCCTCTGTGCAGAAGCCGTGAAAATGCCTACAGAAGAGAGACAGATCCCTTACAGCTCGGCGGTGGGCAAGAAGAGGAAGCCTTTCTGTAAGCGTGGGATCTTTAATAAGACGAACGGCTCTTCTTTAAATGGAGTCCAGACTGCTAAGTCCTGTAGGGGACGCCATTCCCCAGACATGAGAACCATATTCTAAGGAGGGTTTGATTTGGGATACATACAGAGTAACAGATTGGAAAAAGAAAAATACTTTTTGGCTCAAAAGAGGTATCCAAGTTTTTTTGAAGCTGCCGAGGCTATGGATGTAAAGTGCTAGTGCCAGTTGAGGTTATTCTCAAATGTAACGCCGACAAGATTAAACGACTCTCTGTTCTGCAGAACTTGGCCGCTCGCATATGTAACGGACATTGGCGGACTTTTTCCGTAACAGCAAACATGACTGTGTTTTTGAGGCATTAAACTGAACAAGATTTTTTGCGCCTCAATCCAAGATAAGTTTGAGGTCTTGTGAAAGAAATATCTGCATTGACCTGCTCTTGTTTTCCAAATCAGAATTACATGGCTTAAGAATTAAAAACTAGAGTGGAGGGTACTATCGTCAGCAAAGCTATGAAGGAGATTAATTGTGGAAGAGAGAAGATTGTTAATGTGTAGAAGAAACAGCGTGGGTGCCAGCACTGAGCCCTGGGGCAGCCCTGTCTTACCGTCACCTATAGAAAAATAAAATTTAATTATTTAATTTAGGGCTTGTTATTTAAAATAATGGATAAAAGTAAATATTTTTGAAAATCCCAACAAATTTTCAATTTAAATAATAAAAGATGTGCAAGGTGTTCCATTAAAAAATAATATGTTTGGGTTATATCTCAAAAAAAGTGCTTCAGTGAGAAATTTAAATTTTGCCACTATATTCTACCCAAAAAGTTCTATAGGAGTCATTTTTTACTTATCACAGAAATAAGGTAGGTGAGGTGCCCAAAAATGCAAGTATTTTAAAATTACCCTGTATTTCAAAAACTAATATGGCTATAATTAATATTTTTTTGGCATGTTTAGATTCACAAAAAACATTACGAAAACGTCAGTCTCTATCTTTAAAAATATGCGAGACACTTCGTAAAAGCGTCAAAAATGGAATCCCTGTACTAACACAAAGTAAAGTAATTTAATCCTATATAGTATACTTTTTTTTACTTTCATGTGTTAATTACGCCCTAGAAATATAGTGCGCTACTATAGGGACAACCTGTATACATTTATATATGCGGAATTTGACACAATTTACGTTTGCAGATTTTTACCGTTTACGAGATAATGATAAACTTTAAATTTGTTTCACTCCGTATGTCAATCGGTATACTACCTACTTTTCGAACATCAATCGCGTGATATTTTAAATTTTAAGCAGCACGCTAAGTTTATTAAGAAAAAAACGTGCCTAAATAGTATTAAACTCGAAAACAGAGCTTAATATTATTCACTAAAACTGTTAACTTCTAACTGTAACATTTTGGCGTAATTCTGAATTCTAACAAAACGTCACGTTTTATAGCTAATCCAGTTATGCTACAGTAATTTACATCCGACTTTGTATAATGCTTCCTTATACTCTCTTGCAAAATAATTTAAAAATCTTGACCCCTGGCTAACTGTTTCATCGTAACATTGCAGTACTGTAAAATAATTAGTTTATACAATTTATACTCCAGGGATATAACATGATTTTGATGTTAAGTGGTTAGAAAGCAAGATAAACAGTGATATACGGAAGAGAGTTAAAACACTATTTTTGGTTTAAAAAAATCTGGTATGTTCCTATCAAGGTGTGCGCCAAGTCAAGTTGTGGCTTAACGCACGCAATGTGTATATTACACAAAACGTTTCAGCATATTTTCCTCCTATTATAACTTCGTTATAGTTTTACATTAAGGTATGAGATTTGGTGTGTTTATTTACATAAGTTTTTTAGGTACCTATGACAAAATTGAGAAAGTTATGTCGGTTACTTTTTGAGATAGGCCAATTTAAAAAACGTCTATTTTAGTACTGACTGTTTCACTCACTCACTTATTAAATTATTAAAATTATAGGGCACTTTCCGATGAAGTAGAAACTTGAATTTGATATGTAGGTAGGTTATGGACATAAATAAAGGCAAAATTTTGAAAACTGAATATTTTTCCCGGGAAGCCTTGAAACAGGGCTTTTTGGGGTATTTTGGAAGTTTGTGATCTGATTGAACATAAATTGTAAGAATTATTATATTAACCATGTTAAATATAGATACGCCAGTGTCCAAGAGCTTCATAATTAAGTGCAGAACTACCCTAAAGTACAATTATTCACCAAACAAAGAAAAATGCTACATTTTACCTATCAGACCCCCCAATTTGGCGCGATTTGATGGACGTTAAAATGAACAATTTTCTTACTTCATATTCAGTGTAAAGGTCTGGTTCTATCTACAGAGCAAGGTTTGCTGACAAAAAGGCGTGATATCCATTTTTGCATTTTTCCTCCTAACAAGTTTATTTTATATTTATAAGGATCCCACCAAAACACTTATGTAAAGTAAGGGCCAAGTTTCTATCCAAAAATCTCGGCCTCTCAAAGTACTGAGATCTACAATGTACAGGGACGGAAGGTTAAGAAGGGGCAAATTATATTTTACGAACAACAGCTTTGCGGCTTTGTCGCCTTCCAAGCAAAATTATAGATAAAAAAAGTTAAAAATTATTTCGATTTCATATAAGATCTGCATCTTATGTTGACACTAAAAGGATTTTGGACTTCCGTTGTCTTTATTTTAATTATTTGCGTAAGATTACGATCTCTATCCGTTTTCAAATGTAATTTGCAATATTTAAATAGATCTATTTTTACTTTTCATATTTTAAGGAGATAATAAAGAAAAAACCAAATCAAGGGACTATATAGAAATAATGATATTTATATTTTAAAAATTGCTTTGCGAATCGTTATGACTAGATCATTAACTAATTTCAGAAAGAATTTCGAAAACAGAAACATTGAAATTTTCAATATATTCGTTTCCAAAATCTTGAAAAATGTTTTTTTACATAGAAAGTATCTACATGGTAAATTATTCCACGTTTTGTGCGGCCAAAGGATTCAACTTATGGGGATATATAGATAAAACAAGTTGTCGTCCCAGCAATTTCTATATTCAAGTATAATTATAGCTTCGAATAACCCTTTTTTGCAGCCATTAAATAGACCTTATCTCTTTTTGGTAGACTGTACGGGGTGGCAGGAATCAGGATATGCTACCGCTCGGCACATTTGTTACATAATAAAGAAAATGTGAAAAGATTGAAAAATAAGTATTTTTTTCTTATTTAATTCCTCTAAACTAGAATTAATATGAAAATAGGAAATCGCAAAAATACATTATGCTTGTTAAAAAATAACAATAAACAAAAAAAAAAAAAAAAAAGCTCAATATTTTGCGTGATATTTTAAGGTCCGTTAGATTTGCATATTTGGCAAAAAATAATAATGTTATATTAAAACATCATACCAAATTACGCTAAATTCGGTTTGCTAGTTTTGCCAATTGGGTAGAGTTCAGAATATGGAACTGGAAGACAAAAGAAAAATCAAATTATTTGAGTTTCTCAACAATTGTTTAAAGTTATGAACATTTTTAGATCGACTGATCGAAAAGCGTTAAAAATTAACAGGCGTTTACCGAGAATCTATAAACAACAGCAAATGCCAACTTTTTTCACATGGTTTATACCAAATTCTTGTCTTATTTTTTAATATTTTACTAATAAAATGATCTTCGTCTCTTCCATGCCATTCGCGCCGAACTTACCCATCTCTCTCTAACAAAAATTGAATGTTGAACGGGTCGGGACTAGTACCAGTACGGATTAATATATTTTTTTATTAAAGTTTAATTCGTGTTGCAGTATTTTGACTGGACCTCAAATTTAGCGCTGTTCCAAATAAGATCGAATATGCTTTATCAAAAGTTAGAGGTTCTGAACACATGAGGTCTGTTCATTATTCAGTGATATTTTACACTTTTTGGACCCACCCAGTCCTAAAATACACCTTTCATAAGGGCTATTACGTAGAAAAAAAATAGTGTACACTATCTTCTAATAATAAACAAACCTACTAAACTTTCAAAAATCAATATCTTTTTAACAAAACGGTCAAAAAATTCTGTTTTTTTTTTATTTTCTTATACTTCGATTTATATTGCATTCGTTTTTAAAAAATATCGTAAGAACCATTTCAAGATATTTCGAAGTAAATGCATGGCTTTTACAGACAATAAAAAATAAAAGACACTTTTATTAATCATATATTTCAATTACATTCAGTTTTTAAAAAAAGTTATTATACGAGTGAACTACCTTACACACCTATTACCCTTTGTATTTGTTCATAACTTTAAACAGTTAATGAGGGTACTGTATATCTGATTTTACTTTTTTAAAATAGGGTTGAAAGCCTAAGGTTTCTATTATAATTGCAAAAAATTCTAAAAATTGTCCAGGTTTAATGTTCTGGACTCTACCCAATTTGCACATTGTCCTTTTTTTTTAACGAAATTGAATTACAATACGATTGTTTAAAAACTCCGGATCGTATTTCAACAACATTGGATATGTAGTTTTTTTTTGGCCGAATTTGGAGGTTCTTAGAGTAATCTAAGAGTCCAAAAACTCCATGTAAACATCTATTTTTTTGCCCATTTCGCAACAAACAAATATATTTCTTGATTTTTTACCAATCCCATCTTATCGGTTTTTTACTTAAAACATTTTCCCTTTCTACAGTTTTTCTCCATGACCAATAGTTACAATTGATGAGCAATTAAATTAAAAAAATGCGTTTTTTTACATTTTTTTTACTAAGCAAATGTTTTAGACCTTTCTGAGGTAAGCATATCTTGATTTTTATTATGGTACATCTTTCTGAAGGGTTCCCAGCAAGACATCCTAGCCACCTTGTACATCCAGAATCCCTTGTTTTTTTTTACAGTTAAGGACTTGGTCTGAATTAAAAAAAACTTACCTTGTACTCCTGAAATCATAAATAGCAGTACAACTACCCCGGCCGCCTTGGTAGCACATGAAAGTCCTTGCCGGCAAAGCTTCATCGTGTGTGTGTTTATATCAATTCACTGTCAAGTTCAAGATCGCGTTGGATAGCTCGAGGAGACGGCGGGCACTGCACCGAAAGCTCTGCACGCGTATTATCGCAGCGGTGGACGTTCACCGACTTGCACAGTACCGAAGAAGAGCAACCGAGTTTAGTCTGTTCCGCCACACATTGGCCTATATTTGGGACAGTTCTTGAGGGGATATAGATAATGCATTAAACTGCAGATGCACGTTTCTCCGAGCAAATATAAAAATGTTTTATGTACTTCTTATCATCTCTTGACAGACATTTGCGTTTCGAATCCGTTATATCAATAACCTTCTTTCATTAAGAAAAAGAGACCGCGATTCAGTTTCCCTGAGGCGAAAATTATTATAATCTTGTTAAGAGGTCTATAAATTGAAATTGGTGCCAGGTTTTTGTAAATTACACATTACGTTCTTTGAAACTGTGTAATTCTCAAAGAAATAAGTTTTTTTTTCTACGATCGTGCATATTTGTCTAATTTTGTGCACGTATTTTAGTTCGGAAAGTATAACCTTCCCTAACTAGTGCGGAAAAGTAGTTGTTTCTCACTAGTATCGAAAAATATACCTATCTATATTTAAATATAACACTGTATCGGTTTGGCTTAAAAACATTGGATCACTTCTTAATAACAATACCTACTAATTTGGACGCTTATATTTCATCTACCCATGTCGTCATTTTTTAAATATGCTTTAAAATTCATGCTTAAATTGTAGTTAAACGTTTAAAATTTTACAAGTTGTCGCAAATTTGCCCTTAACACATTTTTAACTAAACCGTTGATTACTTGCTAAGTCTATGCATAACGTGCTCGGCCGTAAGTCAAATAACAAATAAACCAGGTTTTGTTCTGTATTATTTCATGGCAACGACAGTTGTGTTCTAAGCCGTCAAAGTTTGTCAAAAGACTTAAAGGTTTTTAACAAGTAAAATAATGAATTATTTCAACAAAGAGCTTCTTGAAAATATTGTAAAGGATGTCAATAAGGTGAATATGAATCTTGTAAATCCAAGTATCCAACTCCAATCCTTGTGAAACCAAGTAAATCAAAAGAAAGATACGAGCTGCAATACACCCAATTTTTAACTTGGTGCAAAAGGAAGCAAATCAAAATCATGAAAGAAGAGGCGTTTTACGTACTTTTGCAAACTTAGTAAGGTACTTAGGTCTAATTTACTTTTTTTGGTAATTGTCTCGATTTTAAACAAAAACGGGGGTTTTTTGGGGCGCTGATTACAAATCAAAAAAATATTTCTTTGGCAACGTTTCGTTTTTGAGATATTCATCATTAAAGTTAAAAATTAAACTAACCTCATTTTCACTGTAATCCCCCGTCTTTTTTGTAAACAATTCTTGTTTTTACACTAAAGTGGCACACAATATTTTATAAATACCTTTTAAAACCTTGTATTTTTTTATTTTACACCTTTTTTTCCATTTAATTGGGTACTTTCAAGTTCAAAGGCAGCAGCCATATTTGTTTATAAAATCTCTAGTGTATACATGGTTGCGTCGTGTAAAAGTGGAGGTTTGCAATTAAAAGGAAAAAAGGTGTAAAATAAATATGAAAACAAGTTTTTAAAGGATGTTTGTGAAATATTGTGTGCCAATTTAGTGTAAAAATCAAGAATTCTGTGCGAAAAGAAGGAGGAATAGTGTAAATAAGGTTAGTTTGATTTTCAAATTTGATGATGAATATCTCGAAAAAGAAACGTTGCCGAAAAAATATTTTTCTAGATTCGTAATTAGCGCCCAAAAAAACTCGTGTATACCAAATTTGGTCAAAATCGGAGAGGAGGCAACTTTCGAGACAATTACTTTTTTTTGCTAATTTAGATGGTGTAAAAGAAAAAGTTAATCATTACTTTAATAATTAATTATGTAGTTTAAACCATGTAATTGGATGGCTTTATGTTAATATTTTTCATTTCATTTATTCAGTTTCCTTAATTAACGATGACTTCTTAACGTTTTAATTTGCAAATATGAATCTTAAATTATACCACTGTAATTTACATTCAATTTTGGAAATCGCTTCTTTAAAAAAATAAATTATATTAAACACTTAACTTTTATTTAAAATGCCATTCTAAAACCACTTACTTACTTTTTTTTTTATCACATAACGGATCCGCCGATTTGGTTTTATAAGAAGCAGCTAAAAACTTTTTTCATCAAAAAGTCCAATCCGGGTTAAAATAATTTAGGTTTATGCTTAATCACAACGCTTAATCGACAGATGCGACGGGGGCTAAATTTTTATATTACAATATTGGAACTCGACAACCCTTGTATCTTGTATGGTACATTCCACAATAATTCGTTGATTTCTCGACCTCAATAAAATTTAAATGCCTAACAAATATTTATTGTAAAGGCACCGCACCAGGGTAGAGGTCCTGATTACCTACTAATATTAATAGTTTAGGTTAGCTATTTTGGATGCTCAATAACACACGAAAATATCTTGACAAACTTCAAACGACCGATGACAATTTGCCTTCAACCTACATAATATACCAAAAAGTAGGTACAATAATAAATAAAGGAAATTTTAAGTCCAGACCTACATGCTGGTACCCAAAGTTTATTGAGTTTTACGACTAAAGTAGCAGGTAAAACGAGAAATTAACGAAATATTGTGAAATGTACTGTATAAGAGCTTTTTGGTCTGACGACACATTTAAATCAACTTTAAATTGTTATGACGCCAAAACCCAGGAACTCTAGGAACAGATAGTTTGGAGATGTTTTTTGATAGGCAAAGGAAGAGATCTAACGTGTTTTAACATCCCAAAATGTAGAAAATCTAGCTTATAAAAAGGTTTTGGCCTTAATTTTTACATCCGCACATGTAGAAAAGGCCTTCTAAATTTTTAGTTCATTTATAATCAATTACCTTAAGAGATGTAAACTCAATCACCCTAAAATAGTATAATAAATAAAACTTTAAAATATTAAAAATATTTTGGAAGTTTTAGAATATTGAAATTACCAGAATTTTCTTAATTTTAGGATAAGTTATACCACTGTGCAGTGTGGTTTTGGTTTAAGAGATCTCGTTTAAACATCAAGATAGACCCTTTTTAATACTAGAATCAAATAAATTAAAAAATAGTAATGAATGTAAAACACCTTAAAATTAAGTTTTATGATCTTTTACCGATTAGAATGTATAAACAAATCACTAAACAGTAGTGTTATAATTGCTATATTCCTAAAAGGTAAAACATCATTAATTCTGCTTTGAAAGTAGAATCTTTTAATTGATGGGTAATTGTTACTAATTAGACATCGTATTATGTTTTTCTAGATTCTGAGATTCCGCGTTTCCCTGGTTGAACGACTTAATGAGACTAGAACAGATGTTTATTTGCCCAAAAATAAATTAATTTACCTTGATTTAAAGTATGCATTGACAATTGCTTGTTTTATTTGTAGTGTTAATTAATTAAACAAGCATTATCTGTCAAAAAACAAGAGTTGTTGGATGTAAGGAGTTGCAGGCATGTTTTTGCTAAATAGACCTTTAGAAAGATGTATGTAACTAAAATCAAGATATGCTTTCTCTTGGAAAGTTCCAGAGCATTTGTTAAATGGACAAAATATTAAAAAAAAAAAAATCAATTTTTATTATTTAAATTGCCCACAACTTTGTATGTGTTCGTCGTAGAAAAAATTTGTTGTTTAAATAGAATTTTAGGTACCGCGAAAATATTCTTAACAAGACAAAACTCTTGTGTTTGAAAGATACTTTTTTTTGGATGTGCCTATCTCTACAGCGATTGTCTCGCCTCCGATTTAAACGGAACTCTATGCGGGGCATAATCTGGCCTCTATTGGCCGAATTTTCCGCCTACAAGAGGAAGCCTCTTTTAAATCTCTTACGATACGGGCATTTTTCCGAAGAGCTGGAAACGTGTGCAACCTGTCTCCAAAAAAGGATCCAAAACCCTTCCTTCTAACTAAAGACCTATATCTCTTCTTTCTGTTGTATGCAAAGTAATGGAAAAATCCATTAAATCCCAAATCTTAGTATCTGGAAAACACAAGATCTCATATGATAGACAGTATGGATTCCGTCACAGAAGATCCACAATTGATCTTCTTTCCTTTGTCTCACACAACTGGAACAAGTCCCTTGAGCTTCTTGGTGAATCTCAAATCGTTGCTCTTGACATATACAAAGCTCTCGATTAGGTCTGGCATGATGAACTTCTTAACAAACTCTCTTCTTACGGTCTTTTAAGTTTTGCTCCAGGCTCTCCAGTTTCCTTTCTAATCGACGTATATCAGTTACTGTAGATGCTCATTCTTCCAGCTTCTACCAAATTAATGCTGGGGGGGCCCAGAGCTCAGCTCTGGCATCCACTCTGTTTCTTCTACATAATAACGATCTTCTTTCTTTCGCAATCAATCCAATTCATAGTTTTGCTGACGATGGTGCCCCCCACTCAAACATTCATTCAAGTCTGATTTGGAAACCAAGCATGGGTCAATGCGGATATCTCTCTCACAAGACCTTTCTCTTTTCAAAAAGTCTTTCTCTTCTTTAAATATAAAAAGTATACTCTGTATGTCTCCCAAATCAGACCCTCTTTAGAGTTTTGTTTTCATGTCTGGGGAATGGCGTCTCTTACAACACTTAGGATTCTGGACTCCAGTCAAAGAAAAGCCGTTCGTCTTATTAATGATCTCACGCTTACAGAGAGGTTTCCTCCTCTAGCCCACCGTCAAGCTGTGGGGGATCTGTCACTTTTTTATAGGTATTTTCACTGCTTGTGCTTAAAGTAGTTGGCCAGTATAATTCCTCCTCTGGCAGCTCCCAACAGAGCAACACGTAGTGTAACTTCTATGCATCCTTTTACTGTTCAACTAGAAAGGCCCCAAACTTCCCGCTTTCTTCGTTCCTTCAATCCTAGAGTGTCCTGACTATGGAACCTGCTACATGCAGAAGTTTTTCCTTGTCCTCCCAGTCTCCAAATATTTAAGTCCCGTGTGAAAAAAGTCCCTCTCACCACACTTAAGACACCCATGGTACGTTAGTACTTAGGCATCAGCCTTCGTGGACTGCCCAAAGACAAAAAAACAAAGAACCTAGGTCTAGATGCAGTGGTATTATCACCCTCTGAAACATTCAGATCAGATCAGATCTCTACAGTCTTAAAAATGTGTAAGTGGTTATAGTTACAAAATGTGTACTTAAGGTTGGTTCAGACAGCGACTTGGATTTCGGTGCAACTTATGCTGCAAAAGTGTTCGACAGTCAATATCACGATATTCACATACTTACACAGTTTTGCTACATAAAATTTAATATTAAAATGGCCAAAATACATTTGAAATTTCCTCCCGATGAAGCAGCACATGTCAAATAAACTTAAAAAATGAACCAAATTACAAAAAGGGGCCAAATATTATACACACGTGCTGTTTTAAGTAGTGCAATGTCGCATACTTATTGTTACCGAGGTTCTGACGATGAAAACGAAGGAGACATTTAACATCAGTCTCGTGAAATCGTCAGTGTCATGGTGTCATATATCAAAGAATTTGATATGTGACACGAGCGTCACGTCATCATGAAATCGAGACATCAGGTAGTTTAGACAAAGACACTGTTGGGACATTCATGTCGCAAAAGTTTAGTGGCACGATCTCGTATCACCGTCTGAAAGAGACTTAAATTCCCATTAAATTGTGCATAATAAATCTTGGTGATTTCATTCAACCTATTGTCATTTCAAAAAATGGACAAAAGGTTGGGTAAAAACAATTTTTTGAAAAATTAGTGCACATTTTGCTATTGTTACCATACACATTTTTAAGAGTGTAATTTGTAAGCAAATTTTTAAAGCGATGATAAAATAAAATAAGCTATAAACTGAGTAACCTGCTCTTTCATACCCGGTGTACTCTGAGTTTATATCGTAATTGACTTTAAAACCTTTTGGTTAGAATAAACTACCGGAATGTGTTAATCATATTGAAGATGCAAGATGCAACGAACACAGATTGCATCAACTAATACCCGTGCCGGCAAAGCTAGAGGAATGAAATAGCCAATTTAGTAAACTATGCAAGTAACAATTATAAATGCCAGGACAAAGAGCAACGTGTACGTTGAGCCGTTTATGGTTATTCAAGACGGAAATTGGCAGTGTCTATCGCTAAATAATTAGGTATTTTTTAACTTTTACGATGAATACATAATGAAGGTATCAGTATTCTCAATAGCATTAAGGAATAAAGTGATAAGTGGCCTCGTGCGAAAATAAGCTTCACTGACTGCGTAAGTGTTTTTGGATGTGTCGCTTTTAGGGATCTAAATATTGCATGTTTTTGGTTCGCAATGCAGAAATCTTTAAGGAAACGTGCAACAATTTTTTTTGGCGTAGCCCAAATATAAAAAGTTTGCACTAAAGTTAACCAAAGCGGCAAAAGTTACTTTTTATGTTGTTTTTAACATGTTAGAAGTAGTAGGTTTTGCTAAAGATGGGTTTTCTAAATTTTAAAAAAGAATATAATGTTCCTGTCCGAACATTATGTATAATGTGTTATGTATAATTCTTCGTGTTGAATGGTGCACTAGAATTTGAAATTATTAATCCATTTCTATCAAAATTTATACTAGCTCAGTTTACAGAGATTTTTTGGTACCTAAAATTAAACGTTTTTGGAAATTAGTTCATAGAACATAAAAAATAGCTATTTTTGGCTTTTTTTCTTTTAAAGCGTAAAATTTTGATTAAACTGTAGTTTAATCGTAATACATTTAATAGGACTTTAGGAAAAAATAAAAACAAAATGATTTTTTATAAAACCTTAATAGTGCATTTTTTTGCAGAGAAAATTTCGATAAACCGTTAAAATTGAATATTGTTTGAACAATTACCCCATTTAAAATAGAAAGGTTGATCTTCTGCGAAATGATTGTTTATAATGTCATAGTGACTAAGAATTTGTAGGTACAGGCAGCTTATGTAAAGGTTTAAGTCTGGGAGGATCTGGTTTAATACTGCTATTTTCAAAGAAGTTCAGTAACTTTGGTTTGCGTAAAAAAATTTTTGTTCATTTATTATAAGAATACATTTTTTACATGTTGATAAAAACTTTGTTAAATTTTGATTGTGTTCAGGATTAGTTTGTCCACATACCGTTACATCCTCCAAATATGCATACACACCTAAGAGATTTTCTTCGTTTATAATGTCATTAATTACTCCCTGAAAACAGGCAACACCATTGGTGACTACAAAAGAGAAAAAATGATACTACTGTTTGTCAGCTTTAAAAGCAGTAAAAAGTTTTTCTTTCCTTCTTAAAGGTTAATGATGATATACACTTTTTAGATCTATAGTACTATAAACTTTATATTTTGACACTTGTTTAATGATGTTATCTATTCTGGGTAAAAGCTAAGAATCCATCTGTTAATAGTCTTAAAATAATCAATTACCATTCTCTTTTTGTGATTTTAACTTTTAGTTACGAGCACTTGAGCTCTCCAAAAAGAGTAACTTCTTTCTAATATTTTTTCAGCAAGGAGTTTCCTCATCTCTTCAGATATAAACATTTTATCTTCAGTAGAATGACTTTATGCCTTTGTTGCTTTGGTTTACAGTCTTTAGATAAATTTTCAAATAATTGCTGCGGATTTATACTTGCCACTGATAAACTGAATACACGAAGCAGGGTTCTAAATTCTCCAAAGTTTATTTCAATTTTTCATTGCTAAGAGGGATATTGTGATTAATGATAATATCGGCGCAAAGGTCAGAAATTACAGAAAATTTGATATTTCTATACCCATTTTCACTCATTTTAATGTTTACGGTATATTGTACAATAATAGTTGTTGAAGTGCTGTAGATGACACGCAGCTAGGAAATTTATGTAGTTTATAAGTGCCCACAAAGTGTTTACTATGGTGAGTTTTACAACTTCCTGTATTAATTAGAGCATCAGCACTATGTCCATTAATTAAGACTTTAATCAGTGATTTACAGAGACAATTAGATGCATCTGCAAGTAAATTATATATTTTATCAGACTCAATAACTAGGGATACAGTGTTGAACTTTTCTTACTTCTGCAAACCTTTTAAAAATATCCTTTTTTCCACGAAAGTTATTTATATCTCTTGCTGGACATTGAATTCTGTTATTAAAAAAATAGCGTAAAAATAGTACTTTTTAGTGGTAGAAACAGCAGTTGTTTGATGTTCAGAAGATATTTTAAAACTATTGATTTGACTTGGAGTTTTAGAAGATATATTAGAGGACAAAGAAAACATTGCTTATTCTTATACACAAGCTTGATTTTCAGCATCTGCTAGATTTAAATTATTGTTTTTTATCAATCGTTGGCGTATCTCTTATAAAGTGGTCTTTATTTTCCTTAGCTGTGACACCTTTAAGGTAGCATTTCTAAGAAAAAAGCTTTAATGCCTGCAGATATTAATTTAAATTTTTATAAGGTAGTTGTATCCTGACCGATAATTAATGTCTTGCAAAAATTTTGTTTTTCTGCTTAATATAGGTAATTTCTAGAATTTCAATGACATCTTTATAGGTAGAATAGTCCGATATAAGATCATATATAGAATAACTTATATAATTTATCTACAGTCCTAACTTTTTAGTACTCTAATTGTTCCCAATAGATAAAATAAAGTTTTCAAAAGTTTTGATTCAGTGCTTCCATTCCTGAGTAGCATTTAAAGAACTTGAATATGTGATCAAGTGTTTGATTTTATAAAATTTTACTTAAATAAATTTTAATAGATTAAATCTTTGCAATATCAGGATTTATTAAACTTTAATTATTAATATAACAATGACATTTATATAATAGATTATAAAAGTAAACTGGTCAAAAAGTAAAAATAAACATGGTAAATTAAATTTACCACAAACTTATAATATAATTGCCGACCTGTGGTGTCGGTAGTCGATAGAATGGCCTATGAATAAAACTCCGGATCTATTCTAAGATGTCTATGAACACAACAATAAAGAACATACCTTTTCCATTTTTAAAATTAATTTGTAAGAGTACAACTCAGGTTTAGGACCAGAAAATCATTAATTAAATTATAATAAATAAGGAAGTCTGGCCACCTTTTCTATTCTCAGGCTTAATAGACACATTGATATGATTGTTATTTTGTAAATAACACGTTAAAACTAAAAACTTTGCGTTTTTTACCCATAAAAAAAGCAAATAAAAACCGTTTATTAATTTACGAAGCAAAAATATTTATTTTTCTTTTGTTTATTAATAAAGAAATCTACATCGCTTCTATTTTAACGTACACGGCTAGTTAATGAACGTTTCCTTTGTATCTAATCAATTAATCATAGATACTTTAGCCAAAGCGCGTTCCTGCTAAGCATTTTAAACACCTGCAGAAATTAATTTACCGATTAGAAGAAGCAGCTTTTCTTTGGAAAGAGAATTACTCTATTTATCGTGTGGCTTTATTTTATAGTGTGATGACATAGTAAGTAAAAAAAAACTGACTACGAAGATTTTTGTCTGCTAGCTGCTCAATGGTGTTTAGCTTTAAGGCGATGTTTTTCTTTTTTTCTGTAAAGAAAAGAAAATATATTACAGCGGATATTTTAAATAAAAAATAGGTTAAGTGTACTTCAGAAAGAATATGAAAGAAACAATTACTAATTTAAGAAGTGGCACCATTTGAATAAAGGATTTTAGATTTCACGGGGGTACAATACCACCTCAAATTTACAAATTGGCACTGCTTATGACACCGGAAAAAATTTCTGTGGTAAATTAACCGCCTAACTAGTTTAAGTCCGTAAGATATTGACCTGATAATATTGAACTGAACCACACACAAAATAATTACACTGATAGTGCGTACGGGTTTTTTTACGCACAAAGTAAATATACCCATACTTACAAGAAAAATTCTGTTTTAATATTATAACTTTAACCAAAAATAAAATGAAAATTTGACAGGCCAGATCGGTCACATGTTTGTGCCATTTCTTAATGGGTCGGGGTACGACAATTGGGTATTATCATAAGATAATACAAGCTACGAATACAGATGCTAGACGAGTTCCCATGCTATATTTTTGATACCCCTAATGACTTTGGCTAATCTTGCGATGAACATAGAGAGATTTTCGCGTATCCTTGAACGAAAGTTAAACAGTGTTCCGCAGGCTCTTCTACTATTAGCGTGATAAACACAACTAGAAAAAAACACTATCCGTTTAGCGCCCGTTTCAGCTACTTGTGTTGAGTAAGGTACAAGCGACAGACATTGGCAGTGTCGCACGGTTTGTTCGCTGGGGCAGGGGTTACCGACTTAATTTTATTCGCATTTACGGAAGCATTGATATCTTCGAACTGATTCAAAACGCCCCATTTAAATGAACCATCTATTCGTAGTAGTATTATCTTTGGTATTATCCATATATTTTAAACAAAGCAAAATACACATAAATTCCTAGGGACGAGTTCCCAGGTCCATTTTATAATCTCACAAATCCGTATAAAAAAGCCAGTACCGAATATTCCAGGTATGAAAACATAGGTAAAACGAAGAAGTTTAAAGGGACTGCAAAACGACTCATGACGTCATATCGCATATAAACACGGATTGTTTACGTATCGATTTTCTCTGTTTCCAGTTGTGCTGGGGTAAATCTCGACATAACGAGTATTTTGTTTTGTTTTGCGTCGCTAAATAAAGTATTTTTTATTAATTATGGCTAACGAAGGATTTGTCAAGGCTTCCACAAACAGTTTAGCCTCTGTGGATATGTTTATAGTGATGGATTACATTAAAAATGACGAACGTTTTAATTCAGCAGAAATCATAGGTGCAAAAGCAGCATTGTAAATATTTATTTTATGTGTTAAATAAAATAAAACCTATTTTTACAATACCTGATGTTTAAACCAAATTAGAGAAAATAATATATTCATGTGGGTATTTATGTATTTGTTAATTATAACCTTATTTTTAACTTACATTAAAGTGGTCTTAAATAGAAAAATTCACTTTTTGATTTTGGACATCACATCTAGCTGCTGTAAACCATCGTTTTTACGCTCATCATTCCCCCACGGCACACATACAAAAATTTGTTTGGTGGACTCACAGATGTGCTCGTGCAAAGGGGCACAAAACACCTGTGATTGGTACATATTACTTATTCAAACAGCTGTGAATGTTTCTTGATATTAACAGCAACTTAAATTTTTTCGACTGTAGCCACGTTAGTAATGCCGTAATTAAATTAAATCTCGCTTAAAAACACGAATAACGCTTTACTGTTTATATGCGCTGTGACGTCAGACAGCAGTGACCTTCGGAAAGCTTTTTTTGGCGCCAATTCTTGGCGTTTGAATTGCCAAGGACAGTTTTTGCTTAAAATATGTTTTTTTATTTTATTTTTTGAGGTTACTATACGATTTATATACATATATGTTATCATTTTATAGGTTTTCCAAAAAACGTGAATGTACCCAATTGTTACTCTCGCCTTTTTTAACCGACTTCAAAGGAAAGGGGATTATTAATTCGATCCATATGTATGTAATATTATTGAAACTGCAAAATTTTTATTAATGATAATGTATTAGAGCTTCCAAACAAATATACAAAATTTTATAAGTGTGTGTATATTTGTACGTTTGTATGATTGAACGTTTGTACGATTGTACATTTGTAAGCAGGCACGTACTGGGGTGATTTTAGAGCCCGGAAAACTATTTATTACTTGCAGGGCCCACAGGGCATCGCCGAATAATATTGAAGCATAGTAAAACTTTTCAACAAATTTATTCAAGCCTACTAGATATTTAATACGTGCATGTCAACATAACACAACAAAGTTAAAAGAAATATACAGGGTGTTTTATATATAAAAAAGTTCCTATGAACATGTGTCCGGAGTTGCTTTGTTTCTGAAATACAGTTAAAAAAAAATCGGTATTTTATAAATATCTTAAAAAATATCTTCAAACCGATTTGGTTGAAATTTGGTACAGTTCTTTAAAGTAATGAGGCGCTTATTTAGCCCTAATTAGATTGAATTTATTGGGTCCAGTGGCGTCCCAGTGGGCACCAAAGCCAACATTATTGACAAATAAGTACGCCACTGACTTTTTTTAAAGGTTTTATATTTTTTTCTGATTAAGTATCTAAAAATACAACTTTTTGATCTCTTGTATTTCTTATATTTAGATTTGTTTTCGAAAAAAAAAGAGCTGCTCTACCGAATATCACGAACATGGAATTTTTTAAATTAATATTAACAAAAACATCTCGCTCATTTATCTTAAACTTAGGTTTTTTAATTGTTTTACTTTGAGCTTGTAATTAGATTTGACTTATTTAAGGGGCGTTTTCTAAAGCAACTTAGTTAAAATCTGTAAAACCACTACTGCAATAGGTATACTATTTTTTTAGATTAAGAAAATAAACATTTAACTACAGTTACTTTAAATGTCACCAACCACAACTAACCACAATAATAATTTTTTTCCAAATATTTTATTTACGGGCAAGGTAAATTTTTTACGAGACGCTATTATGAATTTTTACAAAGAACATTTTTAGGCCCCACGTTATTAGAAAAAGTCATTTTCAGCAACACTTTTCGCTAAGCGTTTGGGTAGGAAATATTAATGACTACCTAATTGGTTCATTTCTTTTACCAGCAAGATTAACAGCAGCATTAACTCATTTTGTTAGAAGATGTACCTCTATAGGTAAGTGCCAACATGTAATTTATGCACGATGGGGATCCAGCTCATTTTAGTGTTCTTGCTCGTCAGCATCTCGACACCACTTACCCTAATCACCGGATTAGACGCGCAGGACCTTAAAATTGGCCAGCTTGCAGTCGTGTTTATAAAACTTCTATACTAGATGTGAATGACTTGAGAAATTGGATAACTGAAAATTGCAATGTCATCAGAAATGCTTTAGGTATTTTTAAAAGTGTCAGACAATAAAAAATAGATTGCAGCCATAAATTTTTTTTTGATTTTTTTTTGGAATTTCAAAGTTGGAGATCAACTCACGAGGGTCGACAACCCATTTCCAAATTTTCAGCATGTAATGAAAAAACATGATCAATGTAAATTAAAATGTGGTGTAATTTTTAAATAAAATTGTGTTTTTTAAAATCTTGTAAACAAAAAAAAATGAAATGGGGCATTTAGTAAAAAAAAATGTTCCGATTGAAAAAAAATATCAATAACGTCATATCTCAAATTTGGAACATACTGTATAAATATTTTCTTTGTAGAGAAAAGCATAACTAAAAATACTAATCAACGGGCTAAAGCATTTTTTAAAAAAATAATTTGTTTTTGATGTATTAAATTTATTCCCCTTTAGAGACTCGCACTGTCAGGAATCATAAATTTTATAACGCAGTTTTCGAACAACCTTCACAAAAAATTTTATAAAGTTATATGGTAATAAAGAGCTCATATTTTTAAAGGTCTTTTCTATAAAAGACATAGACCTGGAGCCGAGAGGGTTTTTGCATGTATCATAGGCCCCACGTCGGGGTTTTGGGGGCTAATAGACAACGTTATTCCCCACTTTAAATTCCCGGTATGGCATCCCTAAAGAGTAGCTTTTAGGAGGGGTAAATTTTCAAACGTGTAAGTAATATCCATGCCTTTGGATCATAGGCCCCACTTTAGACATGGACCATAAGCCCCACGATGTTGTTTCGTGATCTTTGTTAACAATGAACTGTAGAACAAATAATTTAAAACGCCATACCTCTGGGGCATCGCCAAGTGGCTGCCATAATGGGGCAAACATACCATTTTAGCAATGAACGCCCCACTCTGCGATGCCCCAGAGGTATGGCGTTTTAAAATCTTTGTCCTACAGTTTATTTATAACAATGATCACGAAACAACAGCGTGGGGCCCATGATCCATGTCCACAGTGGAAAAATTACACATTTCGGTCAGTATGGCGGACCTTAAGTGACGCCATATTGGTAAGGCACATTGAGTTCGCGGACTTTGGCGACCTCCTTGACGACATAAATAAGAATCCAAGTGGGGCCCATGATCCAGGGGCATGGATATTAATTACACGTTTAAAAATTTACCCCTCCTAAAAGCTACACTTTAGGGATGCTATACCAAGAAATCAAAGTGGAAAATAACGATGTCAATATTAATATAACTTTTCCTTTGTCTATAGACATCACCGACCTGAATTAATTTTGTTAGGTTTTAAATTTAAAATTATATTTTAAGATTCAGTACCGTTCTAAACAAATATAGTTATAATGCATATATCTTTGTTAAGGTATTGTTTGACCTACTACGAAAATACCATTTTAAATTTTCTTTGCCATAAAAAATATTTACTTTTACATTATCATACTTAATATGTGCGTATTGTAGGTCGGTAAAGACAAATTACTTTTGACATATGGCAGGCTGTAAGGTCATAAAACAAATAGGTTTTGTTTTAAATGTATTGAAAACGTATTTGAAAGGAAATTAGGAATACTATAGACTGAAAATTATTATTGATGTTTATATTTTTATTATAGTGAATGCCATAAGTTTCGAGCTGAAAAAAGAAAATATTTTCTTATTGTAGTATACCCATTTGTATTAATAAAACGTAAATTCATCCCTTAATAAAAGATGAATAATATGGTTATCAACGTTTTTATAAGTACAAATAAAAACTGTAGTACGCTTGGATGGTAACTAAAAAGTTTTAAATTATAATTATAATGAAAGTAAAATTAATAGTTATATAATTTTTCTTATCAATTACTTTAATTGTTTGTAATATAATACCACATACAAATCATAAAAGAGTATTTGTTACAATATTGTATCTTTTATACAGTTCCGCGAATACCAAGTACTCAATAACACGGATCTTTTTAAAGGGAAAATAATAAAGAACATAATTTGAGTTTTGTTTTAAAATGATTATGCATTTTTAATAATTTATATGTTGTGTGGTTCTGGGCATTTAACTAAACAGTACCAGCAAATTATATTTCTATTTATGTAGATAAACGCCGATAACTATTTAGTATTTTAAATTGGATATAAAAAAGTTTTGAAAGTTTTATTAATAATGATCAAAACTGCTTTATTTTGATATTATAAGGATTAATACTCTCAGTTAGACCATTTATTTCTGATGGTGTTTCTACAGTTTTCTTGCGTGCTGCAACCCTACAATATTTCGACAAAATACAATTAACTTAACCTAAAAGAGCATCAAGCTGTTTGTTGTAGGAGCAAAAGAGAAAGATATAGAGGTGGGGTAAGGTACAGAGTAAACGTGCTAAGATTTACGCAAGTACAGCCATCTGACGGTGAAGTCTTGACACTATGGGGATGAAAGAACGAAGAAAGCGGGAAGTTCGGGGCCTCTCTAGCTGAACTGTAAAAGGATGCATAAAAGTTGCACTTCGTGCTGCCCTGTTGGGACCTGCCAAAAGAGGAATTAAACTGGCCAACTCGTCTAAAAAGATACCGTGAAAATACCTATAGAAGAGCGACAGATCCCCTACAGCTCGACGGTGGTCAAGAGGAGAATGTCTTTCTGTAAGGGTGGAATCGTTAATAAGTCGAACGGCTCTTCTTTAAATAAAGTCCAGAATGCTAAGTGTTGCAGGAGACGCCATTCCATAGACATGAGAACAACATTCTAAAGAGGGTCTGATTTGGGGTACATACAGAGTATACAGATTGGAGAAAGAGAAATACTTTTTGGCTCGAAAGAGGAATCCAAGCTTTCTTAAAACTGCCAAGGCTAGGGAGGTAATCTGTTTGTGCCAGTAGAGGCTATTCCCAAAAGTAACGCCGACAAGATTAAACGACTTTGTTCTGCAGAACTTGGCCGCTCATATGTAACGGGTGAGCATTGGCAGACTTTTTTTGTGACAGTCAACATGACTGTGTTTTTAAGACATTAAATTAAACAAGCCTGGTTTCCAAATCAGGCTTAGTGACTGGCTGGAGAAATTAAATGTTAGAGTGGGAGATAATATCGTTCGCAAAACTATGAATGGAACTGATTATGGAAGGGAGGATTACTGCATAGAATATTTTGGTTAAATTTAATATTTAAAAGCTCACAGATTCCAAGAATGATTTCCATGACATCCCATTACATATAGTTTTTTTTGCAAAATAAAAACAAACTTTTAACGAAAAAACTTATTGTTATAATGAACTAAATATATTTACTTTCTTACAACATATAAAAAAATTGTTTCTAATATTTACACATACTCTTAGGTTAACCATTTATTTTGTAAAACACCTTTTTAATGCATTTTCGCATTGGTTTGGGTTTCTTTTGTTTCTTAATTAAACAACTAACGATAGTCATGTAACATACTGACATCCCATTTTCTTGGAAATGTCTCTCAAAATCACGGACATCCTGATTAAACCTTTTACCCTGTTCTTCACTGAAAAGGCTCCCAAGTTTCTAGACAAATAGTCAGTATAGAAGTGTAAAAAATAAGCTTTTAAGCACATTTTCCCTCCTTCAGCTTCATACATTGCATGCGTTGTACAATGGTTTTGTAGTCAGGGTCCTCAGTATTCCCCAAAAACTTGTGGACTACATTCTTAAAAAGAGTCCAACGATTCTCTTCTCTTGCCTCCCATTGTTTCGAAGAAAAGGGTTCGTCAGTTAAAAGTTTTCTTATATCGAGGCCACTGAAATCTCTCTTTTCCCACTTGGCTTGAGACAGTGTTGAGAACTTCGAACAAAGATACAGTCTGTCTCAAAGTATACCGTGTTAGCTCTTGCCTTCATTTAAGGATTATACTTGCCGACAGCAATAAAACTGCGGATCGGTAGGTATTAAAGGACAGAACATTAGGGACGGACTTTAATAATATAAAGATTTATAATTTATTGTTTATTTAGGTAAGTATAATCTTAAAATTACATTAAGAAATTAAATATATGCAAAGTTTTGATAAATTTATATCTGCATTATCTATACATAATTACATTTTTAATCTAAATCTAATTCTGTTTCACTATCAGAGTCATGATTGAGATTAATTACAATAGGATTTATGTTATTTTGGATAGAAATGTAAGAGTCCTCAATTTTTATAATGTGCTGTAGTGAATTTTTCCAGCTCTCAACTGGTATGTTAGTAATTACATTTTTTATTAAATTTATAACACTGGGACTTAAACTAGGTGTAACATTTTCTGCTCTGATCTTTGATTTTTCTTGGTTCCACAAATGCTCTATGGGGTTAGACATACAGTGATACGGAGGAAGCCGTAAGACAGTATGCCCAGCCTGTTCAGCCAAATTATCACATACATATTGTTTTTTAATTGCATATGAATTTATGACTTCCAAAAGTTGCGTTTTTTTGTAACTGAACTCAAAATAAATATCATTTTTTAACAAATATTCCTGGATTTCAGGTTTTGAACTTGATGAAGCTGGTGCTTTGTGTAGCAGACGGCTGTGGTAGCTTGCGTTATCCATGACAATAACACCGTTGTTTGGAATATTTTTTTAAAGATAATTTTAAAACCAGTTTTCAAAAAGTTCTGCACTTGTGTTCTCATGATAATCCAAGCTAGAATCCTTAATATACTTTGCAGACAACAGCAAGCAGTTTGGGACAAATCCGTCTCCTGAACCAGCGTGTATTATGGTAATGCGTTTTCCTTTATTTGAAGGTGCTTTCGTCTGACAGTTAAAGTTTTATACACATTTTTCACAACCTGTTTTGCATCTAATGACAAATTATTTCGACGCGACATAGTTATATTCTCGTAAAACAACTTTTTCGAAACGCACAGTAAAAACGGTTCAACACTGCCACTAAAATATTAGCCAAAATATTTATATGCCTAATGGTTAATACTTAAGAAATACCTGGCCCACCCCTGCTCTTATGAACAAATGGGTTTACCCAATAACAATAGGTAATAAAATCGTTAAAGGTTTATTGGGGTATGGTCCGTCAAAAGCCATAACGATATACTTTGAGACAGACTATACCTAAATCATCATCTTTTGGCAGTGATTTGACAAACTTTTTATAGGACCCAATTTAATCTGAAAAGGTGGATATGTTATAACACTTTTACTGGCGGAATCAACGTTTTATTGATGACTTTTTTTAGCTGAGGATTAAACTATCGGGAGTCAGTTTTTGTCCAGTGCGTTCTACTATCATAACAAAGAGAGCAAGGATATAATTAATAGATTCAAAAATAACTAAAGTTATCAGTTGAAAACGGTAGGAGATGTATCACTTACCGAAACGTTGTGTACCAATTAACAAATAAAGACAGTGCGCCTGCATATAGTTAAATAAAATTGTATACTGTTTTGTTAGTAGCCCTAAAAAATCTGTTTAAATAAATAAAAGCGGAATATTTAATTTCACAATCATTAATTTTTCTCTGTTACATTTAAAATTCATTTGTTCATATAATGCCAGCTTTGTATTTATATTTCTGGCTAGGATGGACAGTGATTAATATTTTCACATTTAAAGATAATTTAATTTTGGTGTATAACTACTAAAAAGTCTGATGAAAAATTATAAATGTTTCATTTAAATAAAGAGATGGTTGTATTTTTACAACAAATAATGACCACAAAATTACAAGTAAAATGAGATTTTATTGTCCCATTATTATTATCGCGAAGCGTAAGTACTTATAAGTTTATTAAAATTTAATAGGGAGCAGTAAATGTTTATTAACTTTTACTTTAATGATATGTAAATTGAAATGTAGAAGTTAAAATTTATACTGTAGGAGGGACATTTTTCTTTAGGATAAGTAATAATTAAAAAATCCATCGGGAAGTCAACGAAATAATAAAAAAAGTATTTTAAAAATAGTATGATGTAATATTTATAGTTTAAGCAATATTGTTAATAGTCCAGTAAATAAAGGGACAAAGCTGTAAATAAATCTGTACAGTTTTCCCTTGTAGCGCAATTCTTAGGTCTTTGGGGATGCTTTCGAACGAAAAAAAGTTTATCAACATAAACAGGTGGGAAAGGGCTGAAAATGGCCCCTCAAGGCCCGAAAAATGGGTTTCCCGCTAATATCTGCCAAAATATGCGAATTGGAAAATTTTTCTTTTGACAAAAAATAAAGATCGCCTTGTAGTCTACAAAAATGGTTCCTACAATTTTTTTCAAAAAATCGACAGTTTTCAAGATAACTGGGCCCATCCATCTTCATGGATTCACTTATAAGCGGGCGGACGAATTGTTCCATTACTCGGGCAATATTGTACATTTTTTAATCATTCAAAGTTCATCAAAATGGAAAAACCCGTACCTATCATTGCATATGGGTTTGGGTCCATTTTAAATTTTCTAGAATATTTAAAAAAGGGGTCAATTTTTTTTCACAATATTTTGGGAATATCTCATTAATTTATTGATATTTAAAAAAAATGGTTTGTTATTTACATTTCTATGTATTTTATAACGAGACCTTAGCAAGTGTTCAATGATCCCAGAAAATTTCCTTCACCATCTTTCTTGCGTTTTGATAAAAAAATGTTTTGTTCATCTGCATTTTTTAGCCTACTACCACATCTATCCAGTGTGGAATGTTATGGATTTTTCGACGGCCGTTTTTGCGAAAAATATTGGTGTTGCGAAAAAAATGGTTGATACCATTTTTGTAGATTTCGAGGTGATCTTCATTTTTTGTCTAAATAAAAATTCTCTAATTCCCATATTTTGGCAGATATTCGGGGGAAACTCATTTTTGGGACTTTGAGGGGCCATTTTCGGCGGGTTTCCACGTCGGAATCGTGATAAACTTTTTCTCGTTTGAAAGCATTTGCAAAGACCTAAGAATTGAGCCACAAATAAAAACTGTACGGATTTATTTACAGCTTTGGGTACATTTAGGACTTCAGTTACTGGATTATAACTTTAAATGCATATTAACAAAACTATATTTCTCATTTTTGCAAATTTCTGACTTTATTAACGGACTTTAAAAAAAGGAGGGTTATTATTATTAAATCTATTTTTATTAAACGAGTTTAAAAATAGACCCTCAATTCGATACGTATGTACGTAATATTATTGGAACTGCAAAACGGCGTGCCTGGGAAAATGTAAGAAATCTTCCGAATATAAAAAAAAGACGTGAAAAGAATAAACTTTTTTGTGTTTGCCTCCTTGTCGGAGATATTAGGCCGGTTTACACGTACGCTCCAAATCGACGCTTCTGGCGCGCCGCTCCGAAGCGTCGCGTCACTCCGGAGTGGCGTGCCAGGAGCATGAGGTCGGAGTGTGGTAGACAAAAAGAGCAACACTTCTGGATTGCGCGCCGGAAGTGTAAGTCTGGAGCATACGCGCCAAAACTAGAGATGGGTAACTCGATTATTCACTGGCGATCGAATCAATCATTGACCGATTTCTTAAATGATCCAATCTTTTTAATCGTTCATTCAATCAATCATTTTAATAAGTATACCAAACCAAACGTGCCAGCGATGGTCGATCGGTCAATATTTCGATATGGTGACACATGGCACACTGGACTGGTTATTGATTGGCATGAACGAATGATTGCAAGCGAAGCGGGCGAAACCAAGCCAGTCACCAGCCAGACAACACAACTTCATTCGTTACGTTACGTTACGTTCCGTCTTTCAGTCGGGTAGTGATTTGATCACTGCGAGCGTACGGGGTACGCGATCGTTCAATATTCATAAACGATTCGGTCACTGTGATCGAATCATTCACGATTGACGCTTCTCTAGCCAAAACCCTCCGTGTAAATACAGGGTTTTGTAGAGGCACATAGAATTTCTGCCTTGGTAGAAAATCCACGCGCCGCTCCCTCTGTGGGTAACCAGTCTGTCGAATTGATTACTTTAAAGTAAGTGGATCATTTTAACATGAATTCAAGAAAAAATTTTGCTGGTGTAGCGCTGTATGTAATATGTGAAAATAAAAAGAGAACCCTGCGAAAAATGTGGATTAAGCAGTGAAAATTAAATCGAAAACGCTTTGGCCATATGCCTCTGCTAAGGCAACTAGAGAAAATAAACCAAAAGGTTATAGAAACTACATAACTAAGCTTAACAGGTGTTTGGGGCGCACTGAAAGGCCTGGAACGTTAGATTGGTGTGTGTGTGTGTGTGTGTACATGACGGTGCAGGTCCGAGCGTGGACTCCTGTCATGTCGCTCCAACTTCACACCCCTGACATCTCGCCGGCCAGCATTTACACACGCAGGATTGGAGCGCACGACTGGAGCGTCCGCTCCAAAACTGTCGGGAAACTCGTGTTTAAACGGCCCTATTGGCTTTCGAAGAGCTCCAAAGGAATCAAGTTTTTTAGACATGATTATTGAACCACTAGGTATGTTCCAATTTTATTTTAATAAGATGTAATACCAAGCAAAACTCTTTTAATTACTGTCAAAGGAAGTGTTGTAAATTACTCACAGCTGCAGAGACGAACTAGCTTTGGCTGGCATGGGAATGCCAAAAAGAACTGAAAGTCCTTAAAGAACGCAACAAGGTAACTCTCCTGGGGACATTCGGGAATAGAATTCAAGGAAAAAGCGAATAAGCTAGCGAGACAGGGATCATTCACACTATTCTATGGACCAGAACCTGCCTTTGGAGTGACCAAAACTACAGCACCAGGGCAAACTAGGGAATGGATGCGAAACAAACACGAGGAATACTGGTCCAGCATCAGTAGAATAAGACATGAAAAAGGCTTCATAAAGGGCCCATCCAAAAGAACGAAGAAAGAACTACTCAGACAAAGTGGGAAAATACTTCGCATAACATTAGGGCTGCTAACAGGGCACGATAACCTAAGAGAACACCTACACAAGATAGGCTCATACAATGGGGAACCAAGTTGCAAAATGTGCGAGGAGGGGGATGAAACAGCCCACCCCATCCTGTGCGAATGTAAAGCGTTAACAGGCCCGTAGCCGGGATTTTTTCTCGGGGGGGGGGCTTTGAGATTTCATGAAATGGTGGGAAGGGATTCACTAATTTTCCTTTATCAGATTTGTATCCAGAACTTTAATGGAGAAGGAGCTCTTATAACATGAAGACAGATGTTTTGAACCAACAAAATTTATAATTTAGTATTTTATGTACCAATAATCTAAGTTTTAAAATGTAAAAACCTACCAATAATCTAAGTTTTAAAAGGCCCCAACTACAAAAGCAATCTTCTGATCTTTTTCCCAGCCATAAGGTCGATCACTTTGTCTGGCTCCACGGTGATATCCCAGTGAACTGAAATCATAACCAGTGCACTCAGTCTGTTGTCGCTCATCACACTACGTGGTAAAGTTTTTACTCTTTTCATTGTAGAAAATGATATCTCTACACTAGCTGTTGTCACAGGCAAAGTAGCTAAGACAGTGAGTAGGTACCTAATAGAACGAAAATAGACTGGATGGTGGAAGCTTTTTCACACCATAGTTCATACTCAGCTTTTACTGCAGAGAGTGACATTCTGTCATCGAAGTACGGTGCTAAATTTCCAACTTATTTGTTTCATGAATAGAAGGAAGCCTGGAAGAAGCACCTGGAAACTTGGAAGAATATCTTCATTTGAAATAAATTTGTCTGCCAAATTTTGAATCAAACTATCAAGGCAAGGGATGAAGATGGCCACCTTGTAATAGTTTTCAACCGAAGTAATTTGTGGATTGGCGCGCTTCGTCAGATTTGTTGTAAGTCGTGGAACCTTCAAGTCAGTTTCGAAAAGTTGCCGAGTTGAAAATTTTGTTGAAAATTTTGTCTGCATCTTTTCGAAGATTTCTTAGAGTGCTTAGAACCTCTTTCGCATGTTGCAAGGCCTGATACCAGATCAAGAGACTTTTCTTGAAGAAGCAAAGACAACGGCAAAGTAAGACTGAAAAGTTTCTCACAAACGATAAGATAGATAGATAAGATAAATTTACTCTTCTCCATGGCTGCCAATAAAGCTGAGGCTGTTGAAGAAATGTTCCTCGTCGTCTTAGAAATATCTTCCAATTATGAAAATTAAAATTTTTTTTTTTTTATAATATATATATATATATATATATATATATATAATATATATATATATATATATATATATGTATGTCTTTCGATGAATCTCGTTTCGAAAGCGGTGAAGTCTTTTTTTACTTCTGCGCATGGACAAAATGCATCAGAAGGTTATTTAGGTATGGATATTTTGAAACATATTCGCTACTTCGTAACTGTTCCAAGGCAACTCCTAACCATTGAAATCGACATGGTATTAGATAACGCAAGGTTTAAGCGATGGCTCGCACAATGAACGTATCTCGCATTCGGGTACTGCTGCCTGATTCTAGACTAGACACCACTAATATGACCTGCCATCGTCGCTGCACCATCGTATCCTTGCCGCACTTGGCGGAAATTCTTTTCGCGCGTGATTCAAATAATTAGGAATTAATAAAATGGCGTCAGTGTATTAATATTTATTTTTTATGAATAAAATAATATGTCAAGTTTTTAATAAATTTTCTCTCTGCTGGAATGCATAAATGTAAACAAAATTTATACGGATTTCGGAGGGGGCTTCAGCCTCTCGAGCCCCCCCCCGGCTACGTGCCTGAGCGTTAAATTACAAAAGACAGGCATTATTTGGGCAACCGAAAATGAGCCCACAGGAATATATCAACCAACTAGTCTCGGGGTTATACAGACTTGTAGAAGGAACAAAACTAGTGGGAGGATTGGTATAAAAGTAAATGGGGGATAAGGCACAAAAAGCACAGGAGGCTGCGCTGCCTCCGGTAGTAAAGTAAGACGGCTCCCAGCAAAAAAAAAGTATATTTTTAAATAAC
>JAHBCN010005269.1:0-56876 GCA_019359885.1 Listronotus oregonensis
TATATATAAATATAAAGGTTTTTTTTAATTTTTTTTTGTGTTTACAAAAAATGAATTTATAATTTACAATATAAATTATGTTTTTAGCTAAAGCTATTTCATCAAAAAAAACCCCCAAAAAAAATTAAATAAAATCATCTTTAAAAAGCTGAAAAAGCAAAAAACCCCAAACCCTAAAACAATAGATAAAAACCAACTAAATATTTATCCCCCCATACGTTAGGGACTCTCGGAGAGTTTAAAAAAACCCCAAAAAAAAACATGATATTCCTGGTCATAAACCAAATATTCCCAAAAAGTTCTTTAGCACACTAAAAACAAAAACCCCAAAAACCCAAAAACTATCTCTCCCAAATTTCCATGAAACATGTCCTTTCTATTTCCAAACACAAATATCTCAAAAATCGATTAAAGGGGCATAAAATGACAAGAAAAAAAAAACTTTAATAAAAAAAAATGGAAAGCATTTTTAAAATTTCAAGACAAAAAATTTTAAAAAAAACAAACAAAAAAAAGAGAATTTTAGAAATGCTTTTTTTAAAAAAAAAGAAAACCTATAAATGATAAACAGATTTAAAAAAACCAATTTAACAACCTTAATTAATTTCAGTTTTTTATCATGCAAAATTTTTTTCACCTCCTCACACTTAAATAATATAATAACTTTTCTTAAAAAATTACCTATTTTCATATTTAATTATCGTAGCTAAATAAAAACAACAAATACTATTGTTTATATTTTATAAAACTGTTTTTAACATTAATTACAAATAAAAAAAAAAGGTAACTGCTTACCTATTGTTTTTTCTCGTTTCTGAAACACTACTAGATGTCGTTAAATGTCTGTAAAAGTTTTGTTTTATCTATTGTGTTTTTTTATGTAGTTTAATTTTCCATATTTTTATATACAAAATTCATTTCATTGAAATTTTACACATGTATATCTTAAAACACAATTTTTTGTATCGGCACACAGCATAATACAATCAGTTTTTAATATTTTTGCTTAAAATTTTAAACAGATATTTAGAACATCAATACGCAGTGCACCACATATGGAATTTTTAATAAATTAATTAGAAAAATTTTAATAAAAAAATAATGGTCATTTTTTTGATCGAAAATTTGACTTTCTATTTCAAACACCTACCAAATACCCAAAAATCAATATTTTCAAAATTCTGTATGTGTTTCACTAGCTGTACTCATGTAAATAGGAAAAATTTTATTGCCTTGTTCCAGATTAAAATTTGCATCAGTTATCCTGCGTGCCGAGAAGCATCTTGGAATTTTCAATCTGCTAAAGCACCCTTATTTTTTTAATGTTTTTTAACAAAAAATAGTTTACTTGCTGTTCAATACATGGACAACAACATGTTAAAAAATATTTTTATTTGACCTTTCCTTCCCTTAAAAAAAATCGACAAAAAAATGTTTTTTCAAGTCGTTAGCCTTGTTTTGTATGCCATAATAATTAATGGTTAGTTTAGAATATAACAAGTAATTTGTTAAAACTAAAGGCTGAAAGACCTCGGTCCTTTTGGACAGTTTTTTTTATGTTCAATAAAAATTGTTTAATAATAAATAAATCAAGTCGTTACAGTGGCCTAACCCCTTAATAATTTAACCTAATAGTATAATTTAGCTAAATAAAAGTACGGAAAACTGTAGCTTAAAATAAGTACATCCTTCAAGTTACCTGGCCCAAAAGAACCCCGAAGTCCCCCCTGGTTGGCATTATTTAAATTTTGCATAAAGTGATGTGGAGGAACAGCCATTCTAACTTTTTGCTGAGGTCACGTACAAAAAAATGGATAGGCTTCCACGTTGGTTTAAACACCCTGGCTAAAGTATATATAAATCTCTAAATTTTAATTTAATTTATAACTTTTTTTTACTGGCTACGATTATTTACATATTTTTATTATTGCATTAAACCAAAACACAATTCGAAACGAACATGCGCGATAGGCGACATGCGTTAAACACACCACTAGGGCTGAGTTAGAAAACCCAATCGCATGCCGTTTTTGTCCACTGGGTTCTTAGAACATATATCTTCTAGAGGCAGCCTTGGTGCTCGGCAGTGCGAGCAAGCGTGCGAGAAAAAAAGATAATCTGCAATATAACCTTTCTCTCTGGCTTCAACGTGCTGATTGGTCAATGGTCGACCAATCAGAACGTTGGAGCGAGAGCGAAAAGTTACACTGCGATTCTTCTTTTGCGAGCTTATTTTCACTGCTGAGCGGCAAGGCTGCCTCTAGAAGGTATACGCTTAAAGACACCGATGGGCTTATAGCTTTGAATAAAGAACTTTATATTCAAAGGCTTATAGTCCTTTTCATCATGTGACAAGCGCATGCGCAGTCGCCATGTTGAAATGGCGGCAATTCAAAAGTTTCGTACTGTTTTGATCGACAATGGCTGGGAATGCAGTATTATCTCCCCAATTAAACCTTTACTGGAAAAATGTGGATGGTGCTTCACTGATTTATAATTCAGTTGAAGCCCTTTTTTAAATTAAATACTTAAGCGACGAAAAAGGAAAAAGAAGTGAGCTGATTGACAGGTTAGGCATCATTCTTTACTATACAAAAAGTATCTATAATTTTATTCTGATTAGGCCACCACATATATACAATTGTTATATTGATTAAATTGTATTGTATTTAAATGATTTATAGCGTGTATCACTTTACATACTCCATAACAACACCGCTTCTTCGTTCCTTTTCACTGATATCATTAAAATAATGGATTAAAAAAACCTATTTGCTAATTAAGGCACTTTTTCTTTATTTTCGTATTTCTTTTCTTCAATAACTATACTTTCTTAGTATTTTTTTATTTTAATTATGTGTTTACAGGCCCTTTTACATGCTTGTTTACAAAAAACAGTACGAAAAAAATGGCGGATACTGACGCATGCGCACAAAAAAAATTGTGATGAAAAGGCCTATTGACTAATCTCTGTGCAAATCAGTGCGCTGAAGTTCTTAAAAAGAGTAACTGAACCCCTCAAGAAATTATGACCAACGCTTTCTTCTTTCTATGAACAAAGCTCCTAAAAATTCCAGAGAAAAATCCTAACTGTTTAGATAAGGTGCGATACGCATGTTTTGTAAAAAATACTCGTAATAAAAAACAAGTGCAATTAGCTTGTCTTCCTTCAACCTCTGCTTTCGCTTATCAACATCTATTTCGGGTATATTATTAAGTTCAAGTGTGGCTTGGTTATCAACTAGACCAGTAACCGGTTATATCTGGATTTTGTTGCAGCATTTCTCGACAACTGAATGTGCATTTTGAAGAGCTTTCTTATTTTGAAATAGTCAGGAGCTTCGATACGGTTTCGAGCCGGACTACATCTTAGTTTCTAAGAAATATGTCTAGCCCCTCTCTTAACCCGATTTAACGGGGGTGTAACCAATGTGGAAGGGTTGCTCCATCACTTGCTAAGGTTTGGAGGGGTGAGGGCGAGCTGAGGAATGCCTAAGCAGCAAAACCATCCTGGGGTTATAACAGCTTCCCCAATTTGCAAGTCAAGTCAATTGCACAACGGAACGGAAGGTGGTATTTACCCCCTCGTGTGCGAACAGCGTGCTTGAGAGAGAAAGAAGAAAATGGCTACTATTTTTCTCTCTTGCTTTGTGTGTTGATTGGTTGGCGGGCAAGGGTATAAACTCCACTGACCAATCAGCACATAGAGCGGGGTATATGCTCTTTTTCGCCGACCAGTCAATACGTGCAGCGAGAGAGCAAACGTTCTACTGCTATTTTTCTTTCCCTCTCGCACGTTTGTTCGCATGGACAAGCGGCAAGGCTGCCTCAAGGTAGGTGTATGCTCGAAGTTTCGTAGTTTGAATTTTAAAAGATACACTGTTGCCACATTCTATATACAATACATATTAGACATTTTGTCCCATTCATGATTCACTCAAAAAACGAAGTAGTAAAAAAATAAATATTTTAATGTAAAAAAATTAAATATCGTTTTATTTGTCTGTAAATTCAAGTCATTTGCAAGCGTTTTAAGATTACTGGTAAGTACCTATTTTTTCGTGTATATAATTAAAATTATTCTTCTTTAAACTTTTAGATCTGTGGAATTTAGATTTTTTTGTTATAATTACTTTTTTGGGATACTTTAGCGACTTTTATATGAACTTATACTTATCTAAGCCGAATTTCTTAATATTTAAGTGTATGTTAAAAAAATAATCCAAATCTTACAATTTTACAGTGGATGTTTTATTAGTTTTCCATATTTAACTATATAGGTACTTATAAATAAATTTATGACTGACTACTCAATGCAGCATGCTTTTAATTATTTTAGAGAAAGCCAAAAGCTAATTAAACATAGAAAAGAAAATTTTATTTTGACCTAGAATATTCATATCTAATATAGTTGTAGCTGGTTAAGATATACAGTGTGTCCCAAATTGGGCCTACATGTATTGGTAACTCGGGAACCATTAGAGCTACAGTGTTGGTTAAATTAGGAAAGTTTTAGACAATTTAATTGCAAAATTAAATCTGCTTTCAGATTTTATTTATCTTTTATGGTTTTTGAGATAATTAAGAAAAACCAAAATGGTGCATTTTTAACTTTTGGCCTGTCCCTCCGCAAACTACCAATTTTACGGTTTTAAGATTACTCCATTATTAGAACACTTTTTTAAGAAGAATTTAATTTAAGTAAAAATATTTTTCTATCTTTATTTTTTTTTTTAGATATTTACCCAAACTTTGGATTTTCATACGGACGCCATATTGGATTTTTACATTTTTGAAAAGAGCTCTTTAAGAGCTTTTCATTGATGTATCACAAGTCTATGTTTTCAGATTGCTTAAGCTCTAAAAACGATAATTTTTGTTTATTTGATAGTAGGCTTAGACTAGACTGCGTAATGGCCGCCCAGTTTCATAAAAAACAAATGATTTTAATGTCAATTGTGTTTAATTTTTTAATAATTTTCCTAATCTTCTTTTTAACTTTTTTTATTTGTGTTTTGAGTAGTAAGCTTTAAAATTTTGAATATTAAGTTATTGACTGTTTTTCATTTTTGGCTAGTGTTTTTTATAAAAGATTTAAAATTATCTGATATAAAAGAAAAATCGGCAAAAATTAATAAAATAATGTAGGGTTATTCCATTTCAAATCACCCAATATAAATGAAATTCTTGCTCAACATTTCTGATTTTTCAGGTTTTTTTATCATAAATTATCTATAAAGTAACAATCACAAAACATACATTGAAAAATTTTTATATGCGATTATTTTTTTCTAGAACCCACTTTTAAAATGAGCGAATTTTAGGAGAAAACGGCGTTTGCAAATAATTTAATTGCCAAGTTGTTTTTAAAGATATCACTATAATTTAAAAACCATTGTATTCAGCATAAAATGTTCTTTAAGAAGGCGCAATTTTAAATTTTCCATAATGCAAGCAAATCATTAAAACGTTTCCTGTAATAACTCGGAAAAGATTGACAAATTTCACTTTTTTAAGACCAAAAATTTTGATGAAGGAAAAGAGAGTCACTATTAGCTAAATCTGTGTTAAATACTTACATTACTACCTGCTGTTAAAGTTTCAGCCCTAAAAATTGACATCTTTATTTTCTGAAGTTTTTCAAAAATGGCCAAAAACACGTTAACATCTATTTTTGAAGGTCAATATCTAAAAAGGGACTGAATAAAAAGCAATCAAAATTTAACAAATTTTCTTTATGTTAATAGAAATATTTCATAAAAAAATCATGACTGAGACTCAACTATATTTAGAGTAATAGAGCAATGAATTTGAGTAAAAGCGCTACCCTGTGACACACAAAAACTTAATATAATCACAATAATTGGCATTGCTAAAATATTTTTAAAATCATATAATTAACCAGTTACCTTATTATTAAATTTTATAATTTTATATTTATTTAGGTTTTATTAGGTTAATTATAAGTTTAATTTATAGATCCAAAAACTTTACATGAATAACCTTTTTAATCCACTTGATGGATTAAACTCAAAAAGCTTTCTAACAAATATGTAAGTTAGGTCTGTCATGTTGCTACAAGTAATTAAGAGAGTTTTGCAAGTGTACACTTGAACTCTACTCCCCCTCCCCCACTGAACCTCTGCATAGCCTACAACTTTCTTGTCCCTACATGTCTTTACAAAACTACAACTGGTAACAAAAACTCCCCAACTGGTGATAGCAATTTGACTAGTGAACAAGTTCTGCCAGTGTAGCTTATAATTTGGATTTAGGTTGCCCTAGCCAAGAAATTATTTGTTATTAGTTTTTTAGGAATAATACTTTTTTTTTTTCAATTTATTATTAGTTGTTTTTGGGGGATTTAATAATTGAACAGTTCCATAAGCATCACTACAAGAAAGAAGTTCCTCAAGAATTAATTAGGGTGAGTGACATGCCAAATGATTAACAATAGTTGCTAGAACTAAGAATTTCAGAAGAAATAACTGACATTTGCCATTACCATAAAGATAAGTATTTAGACAAATACAACCACATTTTGAAACAAAACTAACAGAAATATTTAAATGTTGTTTACCAGTGAAAGGAACAAGGAGTTACCACAGATACGTTACCATAAGTGACAATCAAATAAGATGTTTTGGTGAATTTCTTTTATTCATCTGGACCAAAGACTGCTTTTCAAATTCCAAAAAATTATACCGGTTGTGGGCCTGCCAAGAGAATAATACGAAAGGTAACTTCATTCGAACTAACAACAGTGTCTGGTAGAACCCATAATATAAATGAAGAACTGTGCAATGACATATCATGTTTGTTTAACTCTATATTGAGAATTTCAGCTGGCAAGTAGTTAAGTTCTAAATCTAAATATGTACGTAAAAAACAGTATTGTTTGTTTATTGTACACAGGTTGAGGTGTTGTACAACGATATATACATAAGTTCAGATTTTTATCATGTTATGTTCGTTGTTATGAAAAAATAAAAATACTATATAGTTAATTGATTGTTTATGTGATATGGATTAAAAATTGTCAATGTCAATTGTAATAATAATCGGTTCTTGTGTGCTAACTCGGCAATAAACAAGTGGGTCAAAGGGCAGCGCTTTTACTCAAATTCTCTGCTCTATTCCTCTAGATATATAGTTTAGTCTAGGTCATGATTTTTTAATGAGATATTTATATTAATGTAAAGAAATTTATGGTAATTTTTTATTTCTTTATATTCAGTCTCTTTTTAGATATTGACCTTCAAAAATAGATATTAACGTGTTTTAGGCCATTTTTGAAAAGCTCCAGAAAATAAAGGTGTCAATTCTCAGGGCTGAAACTTTAACAGCAGGTAGTAATCTAAGAATTTAACTTAGAAGTAGCTAATTTATAGTGAGTTACTTTTCCTTTATTAAAATTTGTGGTCTTAAAAAGTAAAATATGTCAATCTTTTCCGAGTTATTACACAACATGTTTTAATGATTTGCTTGCATTATGAAAAATTTAAAATTGTACCTTTCTAAAGAACATTTTCAGCCGAATACAATGGTTTTTAAATTATTCTGATATCTTTTAAAACAACTTGGCAACTAAATTATTTCCAAACGCCGATTTCTCTTAAAATTCGCTCAACCGCCATTTAAAAATAGGTTCCAGAAAAAAATTATCGCATATCAAATTTTTTTAATGAGTGTTTTGTGATTGCCTCTATAAAGGGAATTCATACTAAACAAATCAGAAAATTCAAAAATGTTCAGCAACATGGCCTGGGTGATTTGAAATGGATTGACTCTGTAAAATTGAAAAATCATATCTTTAAATCAAGTTTTTAATTACTTTTAATAAATCTTATTTTAAAAGTTTTGACGTAAGCTTTCCTTTTTGTTAAGCAACACCTATCTTGCCTGAAGAAAAATGTGGGTAAAAAAAATTTAGGTTTTTTGTTTTTTGCATTTAATTTTTGATCAAAAAATCACTGCTTTTTCGATAAAAAAAAATTATTCTCTACAAAAAAGCTTTCTATATATTTTTGCTAAAAATGCATAGATTTCGAGATAATTTAGAATTGTTAAAATGTCCATAAATTATCATGCCTAAGTTTATTAACACTTTGTAGTTTTTTTCATATTTAGGCACCCTAAAATCATAATTATACAGTGATAAAATTGCTTTTACGAATTTGTTCCTTATTATCCCTTTTATTTCCTTATGGTCTGAACTTTTTTTAAAATATATTTCTTTATTTTAAATTACATTCAGGACTTGGTATGTAAGAACAAATATAAAATGAAATGATGTCACAAAAAAACTACTATAAATTTTATACAAACTATAACTATACAAAGATGTTTCACATACTTAAATATTCTTCTATATTGGAGAGTTTCAAATCTATAGGCAAATTTTTTTAATTAATTTTTTTGTTTAATATGCTCTTTATGTTGACACTTAATTTATTATAAAATTTAATACAAGAGTATTAGTGATTTTTCTCAAACAAAGTTATTCTGTGAATAGGATAGTTAATATTACTGGTTCGAGTATTGTGTTCATGTTTAACGTCAGTATTAAATTAACCTGTTTAAAAAAAAATTGCGCCAAAAGTATAATAAGCATGCACAGTCATAATACCTTTGTTCTAAAAACTCATCTACAACACTGCAAATACGACATTCTAAAAAATTATCCCTATTACTCTTTTTTTATTACAAAAATATTTTGTAACTTTGAATTTGCAAAATATGCTAAGTAATAAAGAAACGATAAAAGTTAATTACTAAATAGTGTTAATAGGCCAAATTTATGTATGCTTAAATGTAAACATGGTTTATTGCTATTTTATATAATTAAATCGATCGCAGACCCATATTTAAACAAAGTTCAGTGATAATAACAGTTTAATTATAGATTTACAAGTAAAAATTAAATTTAGTATGCGTCTCTGGCTAATTAAGCCTAGTGGTAGTGATGTAAAATGTTCGAGAATATATTTTTGGAGAACGTTCCCCGACCACGAACAAGAATAAACAAGCATATACGAACAAAACCCGAGAACTTATTAAAAGGCATTCGACGATAATAAATTTGCTCTTTATATAGTTGATTTTGAATATGCTCAAAATTTTAATTTTCTTTGTTTTTTCCAAAAATAATTTTTCAAAATGAAAGAGTACAATTAAAGGGTTTAAAACTTTACAAAATTATTTTTACTTTATTTGTCGTAGATTTAACTCAACTTAAATTTTTCAATAATATTTTTTTTAATTATATTATTTTATAAAAAAAAAAAAAATTATATAATTTATAAATATTATATTATTTAGGTCTCTAAGAAACTGTTTTGAAAAAGAATTTTAAGGGGACCTAATTCTTTCTATGGAAAATTTTTCGGCCGAAATATATATAAAAATAAATTAATTTAAATATTTATATATTTTAAAATAAAAATTTTAATTATTATATATATTATTTAAAATAATATATAAATATAATAATATTTATAAATATATAATAATATATAAAATATAATATATAATATATATATATATATATATATATATATATATATATATATATATATATATATATATATATATATATATATATATATATATGTATAAAATTAAATTACACAAGGATACCAATATTTAGAAAAAATATAAGTACATACCACTTTCCTTTTTTTGTGTTTTTGTGTAGCCAACAAAATTCTGTTTCTTTCAAATAGTTAGACAGATTAATCTACCTTAATTAACAGGAAGGGGTGAAATGCGCATGAGCAAATTTGTTCTTTTTTTCAGTATTATTTTACGCTACCTGTTTAAATTTATGCGCTAGTAAAACTTTAGTCATTTGTAATAACTACTTAAAATAAGCTTTTAACTTTAAATGTAATATTTTTTTAAATTTTAAACTAAAGTATTGTCGTAAAGGGAATTAAAAGAACTTTAATATTATCACCCAACTACCCTCCCCATTTAATAATTTGGGGGTTGTGCCACCTCCTCCTAAGGGGTTGCAGGAATAAAGATAACAATAAAATTAGTAAGGGCTTCTCTTAAAAATAAAACTGACGGGTCTGAGGGTCTTTCATCCAATGAAAACACTCTCCATAAAAAGGGTTGTTGAGTCTGAGTATAAACAAAAGGTAAATACCTTTTTATCTCCTCATAATAATACCTTGTAAAAAAGGGTTGCTGAATTTAAGCATAAACAATAGATATAGAGACCTTTTTATCTAATGGTAAAACCGTGTAAAATGTTAAATTTAAGTATAAACACTGAAAGAAACCAAAACCTATAAGACATAAATTGTTTTCAGTTCTAATTCATCATGGCAGACCGTTTGGACATTCTGATTTTTGGAGCCACAGGGTTTACAGGAATCCATTGCATTCCCTATGTAGCGAAAATGTCTAAAGAAAATGGACGCAACTTAACCTGGGGTGTTGCTGGAAGATCAGAAGAAAAGCTTAAGCGAGTTCTTAAGGAAACGGGCGAGAAAATTGGCAAGTTCTTGTAAAATAAATAATATTTGGGGCAAAAAATACATATACCACTTACATAATTTTATTCTTTTTTTTCTAAACTCTTCTAAAAAAAACACATCATAAATATTTCCCACAGGGTTAAGATGATTTAAATTACTGGGTTAAAATCATGATTAACTGTAAAAAATGAAGCTAAAATTTAGTAACTTAAAAAGTATTTATTTATAAAAAAGTAAAACTTAGACCCATTTTTATGTTATTATTTATAATTTATCATAAAAATTAAAAAGGAATTTAGCTGCTTTTTACAAAAAACACAACTTTTAAAATTTTTTTGTACTAAAAGAAAAACTAAACATTGTGGAACTTTTGTAATACCAACACCTATTGTTATAATGCTTAAATAGAAAAATTAGTTTAACTGCTTTGTTATTGCCTTGTCTGTGTCATATATCTGAATGTACGAGTCCATAGGAAGGAAACAACCTCTCCATATCACCAGAGGATGCACAGGCACACAAAACAGAAATCACTATAGGTAGCACCAGTATAATTTCCAGAACATCTTGGGTTCACCATTATCTTTTTTTAGCCATTTAATGGATATTTTTTGTTTATTGTAGGATCCAAGGTACAGGGTCAGACATCACTTAATTTTTGATTCCTGAAAAATCTGGTTTTTAATTTGAATGAAAGTTGGTAGAGCAAGAACACTGCCGAAATTTACTTTTTGATGATAAGTAGGGCCCGGATTTCGGAACGAACTTGTTCCCTATACGTTTTTTTTATGTCTGGTAAATTCATTGGCGTGCATATTAAGGATATATTAATTATAATTAAATTTAAAAAAATGTGAAATTAAAACAACAGAAGTGTTTTACAATTTATTTGCAATACATGATATAACTATATAACGTCTTTTCAAAGTTGGTTGCGGTAAAAATTGGTTCTTTTATAATTTAAAATATCTCTAAGTCTGAAAAAGCTCCTTTCGACATCACAGCTTGTAACTGGAGTAAATCGAAAATTATTTTACAAGTCAGTTCTTTTATTTTGTAGTGCCTCAAAAATATGTTTTATTTCTAAAAATCCTGGATTTCTTTCCAAGATTTTTTGCACATACAATTTTGTCACCAATTTTATTGGGAATAGATTTAAGCTTGTCTATAGTTATTTGAAATACATGAAATGAAGGCACTTTATAACTGTTAAATCACATCCGGAAGATATCCAAAATTTTCAAAAATAAATTTTAAATCAGATTTAACATTTGGTGCATTTATAATTTCTTTATTTTTTTCACACTTAAAGCATCATCTTGTAAACTGTCGATTATATTTTTTACCACATTATAATTTATATGGTAATATGTTAACTGCTGATAGCCATATTCCCTACCTTGTAATAGCAGATTGTGGCGGTAATGCGACATTAATACACATATCTTTAAATTTCGTAATACGCGCAGGTGACTTAAGAAAAACTTTTTTATCTCAATTACTAATGTATCAATAAGTAGAAAAAAGTTACGTACCATTTCGCATATTCTATGTAGGGCATGAACTGAACATGTCAAATTAGGCAATTTGAGAAACTGTTCCTTTAACTGTCGTCCTGCATTCAGCATATATGCAGCACTATCCGAAAGAAACAAAACTCCACTTTCATGAATACTAGTGACTGACAGTAGTAAAGTAATACTTTCTACTACAGATTTTGTTATTGTCTCACTATTGATTTTAGCAAAAAATTTACTGTCAGTTAAATATGAGTTTTTAGGTTCGTGATAACTCAAAGGTGCAACTGTAATATTAGCAACATATCTTCCCTTGATATCAGTGGTTTCATCGACACTAAACCATAAGTTTTTTCCTTCCAGATTGTGTCATATTTTGTCCATAGTTTTTAAATAGACCTTGTTAACATAGTTTTGATGCAGAGTTGATTCGTCTGGTACTTTTTGTGGTAGTATTTTTTCCAAAATGTCCTCGTGGACCGATAATTTATTTTATGAAGAAGAATATCAGCTGCAATAAAATCTTTACACAAATCCATGCAGAAGTCTGCGTTTGATACATAATGTTCTCGTTCTGTAGATTTGGATGCCCCGAAAAACTTTGCATATTTTCTAAATGTTGTGGACCTTTAACATGTCGCTCAATTTGATATGGTTTTGTACAAATAAATTCAGAATTACAAATTCTGCACCAAACTCCAACTGCACCATTTTCTTAAGCCAGTCAATAAGCCTGATTTGAAAACCAAGCGTAGGTCAATGCGGATGTCTCTCTCACAAAACCTTAAACTTATTTTGGATTGGGGCGCCAAAATCTTGTAGAGTTTAATGCCTCCAAAACACAGGCAGGTACGCTGTCGCGAAAAAAGTCTATCAATGCTCATCCGTTACATATGAGCGACAAAGTTTTGCAGAACAAAGAGTTCATAGCCTCAGCAGCTTTAAAAAAGCTTGGATTCCTCTTTCAAGCCAGAAAGTATTTCTCATCTTCCAATCTGTATACTCTGTATGTATCCCAAATTAGACCTTCTTTATAATATTGTTTTTATGTCGGTGGAATGGCGTCTCTTACAACTCATTCAGAGAAGAGCTAATCATCTTATAAATAATCCCACGTTCACAGAAAAGCTTCGTCCTCTTGCGCACCGACGAGCTTAGCAAATTGTTAAAAGTTAACAACGGTTTAGAATGTTTAACAAAATGTCAGATGTTAACAGGTTGCCTACTAAAATCATTGAATAACAATGACAATGACGTTTTGTTAAACATTCTAAACTGCTAAGTCCATTGCCAAATTTAACAACGCGATCATCACTCGGCCGTAAGTGTTCAAAATACTTAAATAACTAAGTAAATATTATTATGAAGCAGAAAAAAATGTAAACATTTATATTATATTATATGTATATATGTGGATACGGAATGAGAAAAAAAAAGCGAATAATATTGTTTTATTTCTTGATCTTTTATTTTTTGACCTTAAGAACACAGACGGTTTTATTTACATTAAAATCGCCCGAAGACAATACAAAACAGCCAGTACAAGTATTTTCCCGATATGAATATTTACCAACATTGGATTTACACTGGCAACAGTTTAAATCAACATAGATTCCTTGTATAGTCTGTCTCATATACCGTGTTAGCTCTTGCCTTCATTTATGGATTATACCTGCCGACAGCAATAAAATTGCGGATCGGTAGGTATTAAAGGACAGAACATTAGGGACGGACTTTAATAATATAAAGATTTATAACTTATTGTTTATTTAGTTAAGTATAATCTTAAAATTACATGAAGAAATTAAATATATGCAAAGTTTTAATAAATTTATAACTGCATTATCTATACATAATTACATTTTTGATCTAAATATCTAAATCTAATTCTGTTTCACTATCAGAGTCATCAAGATTAATTACAAAAGGATTTATGTTGTTTTGGATAGAAATGTTAGAGTCCTCAATTTTTATAATGTGCTGTAGTGCTTTTTTCCAACTCTCAACTGGTATGTTAGTAATTACATTTTTTATCAAATTTATAACTGGGACTTAAAGTAGGTGTAACATTTTCTGCTCTGATCTTTCATTTTACTTGGTTCCACAAATGCTCACATACAGTGATACGGAGGAAACTGTAAGACAGTATGCCCAGCCTGTTCAGCCAAATTATCACATACATATTGTTTTTTAATTGCATATGAATTTAGGACTCCCAAAAGTTGCGTTTTTTTTGTAACTGAATTCAAAATAAATATCATTTTCTAACAAATATTCCTGGATTTCAGTTTTTGAACTTGATGAAGCTGGTGCTTTGTGTAGCAGACGGCTGTAGGTAGCTTGCGTTTTCCATGACAATAACACTGTTGTTTGGAATATTTTTAAAAGATAATTTTGAAACCAGTTTTCAAAAGTTCGCACTTGTATCCTCATAATAATCCAAGCCAGAATCCTTAATGTTCTTTGCAGACAACAGCAAGCAGTTTGGGACAAATTCGTCTTCTGAACCAGCGTGTATTATGGAAATGCGTTTTCCTTTATTTGAAGGTGCTTTCGTCTGACAGTTTTGACTGGAATCAACTCATCCTTTGGATACTGTGTCGTGTGTGTCGAACCATATTTCATCAAGGTAAATTATGGATCTGTTTTCTAACCTATATCTTTTAATTTCTTGAAGGTAATTAAATCTCCAAGTGCGTTATCTGTGCGATTCCATTACTACTTGTTTTTTGTCTATTTTGTGGTATTTAAATCCCATTTTACAAACAACACTATGGAGTGTGGCACGGCTAATATTTATATTGGTTTCGTCTTCGTCTAGCTTCTTTTTCAGTTTATCCAAGGTAGAAATAACTCCGCTTTCATAAAGACACATATTTTCCTTCTTATTAGGTCCTGATCACTATTGTCTATACGGTGAGATTGAAAATCACTACGTTTTTTTCTTTTGTTCAATTCTTCACTAATAATAATATTCCTTATCGATGATATTGAGGTTTGTAAGTGGACAGGTTTCTTTTAAAGCTTCTTGTTTAATTAGACCTCTACTGATTAAAGTTTCATAACATTTTTCACAAGCTGTTTTGCATCTAATGACAAATGATTTCGACGCGACACAGTTATATTCTCGTAAAACAACTTTTTCGAAACGCACAGTAAAAACGGTTATTTAACACTGCCACTAAAATATTAGCCAAAATATTTATATGCCTAATAGTTAATACTCAAGAAATACCTGGCCCACCCCTGCCCTTATGAACAAATGAGTTTACCAATAACAATAGGTAATAAAATCGTTAAAGGTTTATTGGGGTATGGTCCGTTAAAAACCATAACGATATACTTTGAGACAGACTATAACATCGCTTACAGAATTATTTACTTTTTAGAAAGTAACTTGGATGATATTCCCGTCGTTATTGCTGATATAAATAGTCACGAATCCTTGGTTAATATGGCTAAAAGAACTAGGCTGGTGATCAACTGTGTTGGACCATACCGTTTCCTAGGTGATGCAGTGGTAAAGGCATGTATCGAAGCCGGGACGCATCATGTAGATGTGAGTGGAGAACCCGAGTATATGGAGAGAATTCAGTTGGAACAACATGATGCTGCTGTAGAAAAAGGTACTAGTTATTATATTTTTAAATATTACTCAGCCCTTAAAACCTCGTCGACAGAATGACATAGTCATAGAAATTAAAAATGGGCCTAAAAAAGTTCTGTCATGTTATGAAGTCTTAACATTATTAATTTAATAATGATTTTAATCGTTTTTTTTTTGTTTTAGTCAATGATTTAAAAAAAAAAAACAAAATAAAAATATAAGTAAAAACATTGGACATTATTTAATAAACATAAACGCAAAGTAATGATGATACATGTTTTATTTTCATTGTAGTATGAGATACTATACTACTACTACTACTGTAGAGACAGAAATACTACTTTTCCTGATTTTTTCACTTTTTAATTTTAACGATAGATTTTGTTCTGAACCGGGTTACACTAGGGCATTTACAAGTAACCGTAGGGTTGTGATAGATTTTTTTGGATTTTTAGTTTGGGTTTTTATTTTCCGGAAAATTGTCTCCAAACTTATGAAAAAATTAATTTTCGGCGCAAAAATGATCATATGGGGGCATTTTTCCAGAGGTCCGAAAAAGTGTTCAAAAATGCTAGAAAAGATTATCCGTATTCCTTGAATGATTCTAAACAATTTTTGTTGAATCAAATTTTTCCTGCACCTTTTATGGGTGAAAGATCCTTTTGCGTGAAAAATTTCATCATCATGGCTTTTTGTGGGAACGTAGACAGTCTTGTGGGGCTTACCAAGAGAAAGATTTTTTTTTTCACATCCATGAAATAGGTATAAAAGGTGAGCTGAGAAACCATAAGTTATGACTTTTCCTCCAGTGTCTAATTTGTCTTCCATAGATCCTCCTATAACTATCATGTTCGCTGCTGATTTACTCGACTAGAAACTACGACATTCGCTTACTTGTGGTAGACATGAGCACTTATATATTCTTTGCCTGTTATTAGGCAGGGTTGGTATTAGATTTATTAATACGAAAACTATAAATAACACATCCTAGTATTAGTGTTATATTTATTTTTAAACTGAAAAGGAAAGTTAAAAAGAAAAAAAACCAATCAAATTATAATTTTTCCGAGCCTGTAATTAATTAATAATCTTTAAAAATATTTATAGTAATATCTTATATATGAGTTTTATCGTCTTGGATTTAGCGCTACGTAGCATTAACTCCTGCAATTGTGACATGTATTTTTTGAGGAGATGTTTAATAGTCAGACTTTTAAAAGACTTATTTTATAAAGATACTATATTGTGTTGTTTATTATCCAGTGTTTTTAGGTTTAGGTTGCATTTTTTTAAACTTAAATTTTAGTTGATTTTTTTCTTGACTTAAAAGTACGCAAGAATAAATGTATTTTTTTTTTGATCTGATTTTAAAATAAACAAAAATGCATTTAGGCCTTGGTTTTTACTTGTTTAAGAGGTTATGAAAAAATGGTTATAGCCTTTATTTTCACGCATAGTTTTTAAGCGTTACTTTATTTTAAATTTACTTTTTTATCGTCTAGGAGTATATGCTGTGAGCGCCTGTGGATTGGATAGCATTCCAGCAGATTTAGGCATAATTTATCTTCAGCAAAATTTTGAAGGCACATTGAACTCAGTGGAAACATATCTTAAAGGCTGGTCAGATGGTCCAAGTCAAGGTATGTTATAATAGTTGGAAGTTAGTGCGTTAAATTTGTACTGATTAGAGTTGGGGTTAGTTGTGGTTAGTACAGGTCTATCTTAGGTGATAGTCTATTACCTATTATTTAAGTTAATTTTTTACAAATAAAATAGTAAACTAATGGGACGGTAGTTTTCGATGTTATTTCGGTCTCCCTTCTTGTGCAACAGAATTACTTGCAACAGAATTACTTTAAAGCGGAAGTTATCCATCTATAGTATTCGGACACTTTCAAACTTCTCCCATTTTAAGGTGTGGTTCATTCCACGCGGCCATCGCATACGACTAACGCAATGCGACTAACGCATGCGGCCGCCGTTTAATCAGGTAAGATTAATTTGGTAAGAATCGTGATGGATGATCTAGCAATATATTGATTGTTAGAAGAAAAAAAGGATGACGAAATACTATTACAATTAGCCAACCTGAAACATAGCAATGCCCCTATAAATCCAATATTTCAGCAAAGACGCGATGAGGGTTGTTATACTACATTAATAATTCGACATCTGCAACAGGAAGAAGTAAAATTTAGAAAATATTTTAGATTGAATAAAGCACACTTTAGTTTTATTCTTGACTTAATAAAAGACGATATAAAGTCCGAGCCTTACAACAGAGTTGAATATCCAATAACCCCAGAGGAAAAATTAGCCATTGTGTGTAGGTAAATCTGTACAGGGTGTCCCAAATTCGAGTCTTATCATTAGGATCTCGGAAACTTGAAGAGATACGAGGTCGGTTAAATGAAGGCAAAGTTGCACAATTTGATGCTAATCAAAATGCCACCTTAGAACTTTAAAAATTTCGAATACATACTTTTGGAAAAAACCGATTATTCGCGATTTCGTTATTATTTTTTTATGACTTTATTTGAATGGATGTAACAAAATAACTTTTACATTTCCATTGCTACTTTTTTTGTTCTACAAAATAGTGTTATTAGATTTATACACCGACGTTTCGTCTTTGAGCTGCCATCATCAACTGTTTTTTTTTTAATACGGCCCTGGATTTTTTTATTATGTATTTTAGGAGCTATTAAGTTCCCAAAACCAATAATGTATTGCATTTATTCGAAAAATTTATATTAATGGCAATTTTAATAAGAAACCATATGTTAGAGAGAGTCAGACAATATATTTTTGGCAGGATCTTGGGAAAACATTAAACTGATTTTTTCGAATAAGTGCGAAACATCATTGGATTTGGGATCTTTAAAGCTCTTAAATACGTAATAAAAAAATCCAGTACCTCATTTAAAAAATAAAGTTTTAATTTTCAACAATTAAAAAAAACACCAGACATTCTACACAAAACAACACAAACAAAATATCAGACGCACACACGACTGCGGCTACACTGCTTCTTCAGCAGTCCAGTCGCATCAATCGCAGTCGTTGACAGCGGACGCATACGACGGCCGCTCGGAACAAACCAGGCACATTTAAAAACATGAGTAGGAGTGCTTTGCGGCTAACGTAGTGCGTTAGCCGCATGCGGCGGCCGCGTGGAAGGAAACATACCTTTAAGGCGAAGATGGTACAGGTGTTTGAAAAAGACACTAAAAACCTTTTTTATAGCGGTGACTCTATCGATCTGTGCGTTATGATTACCTATTAATAGGTAAAACATATAAGATAAACATACATTTATGTTCCAAAAAAATAAATAAGTACAGTTTTTTTTATATGCCTTATTTATGTAGGCCCTTCAATAAACTATGGGACTTGGCAAAGTGCGGTACACAGTATAGCCAACATGGACAAACTTAAAGAAATAAGAACACGTTTCACTCAAAAATATAAGAAAGCACCCGTTTTGCCGCCGAAACTGAAAGCTAAACCGTTTCCTCACAAATCAAAATTGATAGAAGGATGGGTTCTGCCATTTTTGGGCTCTGATCGTTCTGTAGCTCGGAGAACGCAGAACTACATGTATGAATATGAAAATCAACGTCCTATTCAGGTAAACAAACCAATTTGTTTTTATTTAAAATCATATAATAGGTGCTTATGAAATGATTTTTAGTGACGAGAATGAAAAATTATAATGTGTGAATACAGTATGTCTCAAAAATTACAATATTTTAATGTTAATATTTTTATTTATAATTTAGTTAATAAGTCCAAAACTAAATTCTAAACACTAATCTCACTTTTTCACATTTCGTATCACATTTTTCAAATTGCCCCCCCTAATAAAAGTTATGCAGAGCAGATTGATTTGTAAAGACTTTGGGAATACGTTTTATTGAGAGCGTGAAAATGAAAACATTTTATTGTATATTAAAGCAGGACAGACAATGTCGGCCAAGCAAGGGTTGTGTCCCCTGCGACGAGGACACCTCCCATCTACGGGCAGTCCAAACCAATTAAATTAAAAAGAGGGTATAACATTCCACACCCAAAATAAATAAAGACATGTGGCACTGAGGTCATTTTATTTTGCTTTATTTCTTTACACAAAAAACGTATCTCAAGATCAAACTTCGCTAGTCTTTACATAGATTACATTAATAAATAACTGCCCAATAATTGCATAAAAATACTACTGTTTCAAAATTATTAGCTACTGCTAGTTTTTAATTTGGTCGCCCCCAGGGTTACAAGGATTTAAATCAATTGATTTTAATCACGATTTAAATCACTTGATTTTTTTAAATTTAAATCATGATTAAAATCAAAAATAAAAATTATAAAAAAAATAATTTGGGTTATGAAAAAAAATCGAAACAAAAATAAATTACGTTAGTATAGTAAATTAATTTATTACAAGAACACAAGAACACATAGATAGAAGTATTATTGCAGAAAATATTCAAAACAAAAAACAAATTTAATTGTAATATTTGTAAAGAAACTCTAGTTTGGCAGCTTTTTCAGTACCTAATCGATTGCGTAGTTTAGAGTACACTAAACCAAACGTTGAGAATTTCCTCTCTACTGATGCAGACGAAGCAGCTGCACAGAGCAGTTGTGTAATTACGGGAAGTTCTTTTTCAATAATATCTGCGTTTCGTTGTGATTTCCACCAGTCAATAGGTTTTACGCTTTTCAGGATATCATCTTGAAACATAATATCGTTAAAAGGCTCTGATTTGGCAAGAAACTTGATGATTAGTGGTAATAAACCACTATCTGGATACAGTTCTTTTGCAGTTTGTAATGCAATATTTTTTTCAGTATATGTCAAACTTTGTGTTTTCGTTGGGTTGATAAGAAATGCCAGCAAATGATACGGGGTTATACACATATTATATCGATTTTTAAATTTTTGCAGTTGATGTAATGTCAGATTAGTTTCTTCAAAGTAATCTTCTAATATTTTAAATTGCTCTACAACATCTGAAATAGTGGCGTCGGTCTTTTGCAACCTGTCTATGGCAATGGAAATTGGCTTAAGAATTTAGAGGTAATCTTCAGCACTTCTCTTTAAATGATTGTTTTAAATTTTTTCCCTGATAATACTGTCAATCTTTTCTTTGTGTTCTTTACTGATTCTAAAAAGTATGGGCCATGATTCGGTAAATACTTGCAAGCAGTCTGCAAGCGAGTTCCATCGAACATCACTAGGTATGACTAGTTTTTTGCCTCCTTCTTTGGCATATGTTGCAGATGCAAAATGATTGTTCCTAAAGTACTTTACTATTTGGACTACATGCGCTCTTTTATATCAACGATTTCCAAATCTTTACATAATAAATTTAGTATATGTGTAGCACAGCCATATGCTATTACATTGAATTTATCAGATGCCTTTATTTCATTTCGCATTGCAGACATGTTAGCTGCATTATCTGTCACGAAACTAATCACTGTACAATCATACTCGGTTTTTAGTTTGTTTATAAGGGTTGCTGCAATTTCTGTTAGGTAGTCGGATGTATGTGGATGCCCAGTTGTATCTACAGTATCGAATAGAAAGGAGGAACCATTTTCTGCAGTAACTGTTGCACATCCTATGGATTCATTATGCACATTAGACCATCCATCGAGTGAAAGACAAACGTTACTTCTAGACAACCCCTTAAAGCATTTGCTTCTTTCTTCGGTATATATTTGATCAAGCAGTCTGCCTGACACATCGTTTCGACTGGGCGGTACATATCCAGGGCAGTAGTGCTATAGCTTTCTTAACTTCGGATTGCTCCAGGCAGATGAAACTGCTATTAGTTGCATAGAGGGCTCTGGCAATCTGCTTATCAATTTCATTTTTGGCAGGCTTACTAGTACGTACGACGAAAGACATCAGAGATCCAGAAGAAGTTGTGTCAGTAATGTCAGTATTACATTCTTTTCTTTTTTGGTTTACTGGGATTGAAGGGGAAACTGAGTGCGACGTACTTGCTTGCTGAAAGTTTTGTTCAGTTTGAATTTGTGACGTATTTATGCTTGAAGTACGTTGTACCTGCAATTAAAAAAAAACAATATGAGGATTCAATTGTCCATAGATGATAGATGTATGTAAAGTTTCTAAGAAAACACATTGGGTCTGGTGCGCTTTATGTGTCACGGAATTTTATAATTTTTCTAGTTTGGTTTGATAGAGCCCGTCAAATAGAATCGATTTAATTTAAAGCAAAAAATAAAAAATCGTTGAATGAGCCACTTTTTTGAGAAATAAAAGGTGTTGTGTTGTCATAGTTACTACCTTAATAGTTACTTGGATAAAAAATAAAAAAAAATTTTATTTTTTTCAGAAAATATTGTTCATCCAAGAATTTTTTGTTGCAAATAGTGTTTAGTGTTAAAAAACGTATCAATTCCAAAGCATTTTCAAAAATTGTGAAATTCCGTGACACATAAAGTGCACCAGAAACCAACACATTGATCACATTGTTGTAAAAATAAGTTTTGAAAAATTTCCAAACATGGAAAATTGGAAAAATATTTCAACACCATTTTTAAAAATTAACAAATAATAAAAAGGTACTTACGGTTAAAACTGATTGTGATTGTGATAACGTTGACGAGAATGACGAGTCACTATAAGTATCGATGTCTTCATTATTTACATTTTTACATTTATCCCAGTGCTTTTTCATCCTCTCCACCAATTCTTGCATTTCCAAATTACATTTTTTACATGTAGCGCGACATCCTGGTTTTCCCTCCGCTTTCCCCGATTTTTCTTTGAAAAACTGCCAGATAAGGTCTTTCTTTCTACCACTTCTTCGAAACGACATATTCAAAAAAACTATATTTTATATTTTACACAATATCAAAATTTTCAGTTAGCCGTAAAAACAATGCTCGCGCGCACAGATCTTAACTAGGAAATGACGCCCGTCCGCGTTCCTCCCCTTTATGTAGACCGGTAAATCTGCGTGTTATGACAGGAATTTTCAAGAAAGTGCAAGTGCTTTCTCGCGGTAAATATTTAATATAAGAGTTTATAAAAACGAAAAATATTAGGAGATAGGAGAATGTTTAAGAATAAGGACACGTTACAAATTTCGATTGTGCTATTTACAAAAAAAAATCAAAAAAATCATGATTTTTTTTTTAAATCGCGATTTTTGATTTAAAAAAAATCATGATTTTTTACAACCCTGGTCGCCCCGTACATAAAACCTTGTATCCAGAAAAGAGGCGCATCTCGACAACTGTGATATGAATGGGGAATATTTAAAGTCACGCCAACTTACGTCGTTTGCACGACATCAGTTTAATAGAAAAACTGTTTTAAATAACTATAATTTTTTCTTTATACCCATCATCACTTGCACGACAATTTTTAAACAAATCAGCAAATAAATAAATTTTAGCGACGGCTAAAAATGGAGATTGCACTACAAGATAATGCATTGCACGACAAAAAGACAAAATGTTATGACAAAAATAAAATTAGCGATTAAAGTGGTGTTTTAAACGTCAATAAAAGGCAAAAAATAGTACAAAAATGTATTGCACGACGTAAAAAAAACATATCAAATAAAAATATATAACGTAAAAACAAATATTTTGTGAAAAAATATTAATAAATAAAAAAACATATTTTTTAACAAAACATTTTCTAAATGTAAAAAATAAATAAACTTATTTTAATTTACTGAAAAAATGAAAGAAATATCTTCCTTTCAATTTTTATTGGACAATTAAAGCTTTCTTGGCCTTTGCTGGGCGTCCGGGTTTACGTTTTTGTCCCAGTGGTATTAGTTTGGCTGCATTCGGTACATCAACCAATTTTAATCGGATCTTTATACCCAAAACATGCTTACACTTCAAGTGTTTCAAAAAATAAGAACATGTGCATTTTAATTGACTTAAATCTACATAGTTAATAGTAGGTAATAACCCAAATGCTGTAATTGTATTTTTTAAAATCATCAAACGTTTCCCATTTACCCGCTATTTCTTTAAATTCAGAAATCAGCTGAGTGGTGATTAAATTAGCATTTGATTTTGGACAGGTATAAAATAGTTGACAAACTCCATCCTTACTTTCTTGTAAAACTTTCTTATTTGTGGCCGCTATGAGGACGTGCTATTAAATTCTTTTATTTTTATAATATTGTCGTGCTATACACTTTTTCTTATCGTTTATTTGTTTTAATTTTCTGTTGACATTGTATTGTGGATCAGATATTTTTACTGTTTATTTTAAATATTGTCGTGCACAATATTTCATTTATATGTAAAATAATATCTTGCCGCTTAATAATTTTATTTGTCGGGTAGTAATTTTTTACGTCGCGTAAAACATTTTTGGCAGTTCTTTATATTTTATTGGCGTTCAAAATAACATTTAAAACGTTAATTTCCCCTTTTTTGTCGGGCTTATAAATCTAACCCGATATGAATACTGCTGCGGATGATCAACGCTGGAGGCGGCAAATTAGGCGATTGTAACATGGAAATAAAAATAACACCATACTGGTCTTTTTTTCAGGTTGGAACATATTTTGTGCTTCCTTCAATTATCACAGTTGCCATGTTGTTCTTCTTCGCTACGTTCTTTGCAGTTTTGGCAAGATTTAAATTTGGAAGAAAACTCTTGCTTGATTATCCGGAGATTTTCAGTGGAGGATATTTCAGTAAAAAACCACCTTCTGAAGAAACAATTCAGAATTCATGGTTTAGCATTGATTTCTATGGTGAAGGTAAGAAAATATTATTGGTGTTTATGTTTTAATTATGTCGTTGTTTATTATAGGTTTGTTCCAACCCGCGGATTCTGTATCGCCGTGAAACGGTTTTAAAACTTTTAAAATCAATAAAACGCGCAAGTATCGATCTTGCACGGTTTTATGTCAGTACAAAAACCAAGGGCGTCGATAATATTTTTTTCCTGGGAGAGGTAATTTTAGTATCGGAAAAAACAACTCTGAACACAAACCTGACAAAATATGTTACATAAACTGTTATTTGCTGGAAAATAATCCTATTGTTATTAAGTCAAAATCGTGCTCAAAGTATTTATTGATGCTAATATGTACATTTATAATGTTTGCACAAATTTTTCATAAACTTAAACAGAAAAAATTGTTTGTAGCACGCATCCAAAATAGGTTCTTAGCACTCATTTTCTATTCTGAACTCAGCTGACGCCTCATGCGGAAACAACAAATTCGTCCTGAAAACCTCATCATTTTAGCCACTTGATACGAAAATAACTATATAATAATAAAAATAATAATATCATTTTTCTTCCATATATCTTTGGCCTGTTAAGTTTCTTAGTTTTTAGTATCCAAAGTATAGGTGCAATATAAAAATATAGTAATAATTAAATATAATTTACCATAACAAGGAGTTTTGTAGTTGCGAAGTTATTAATAATTGAAAAATAACACAGTGCACTAACTAATTCAAACTTTAATTACATGCCAAACATGTATTCAGACATAAAGTATCTTATTATAGAATATACATATGTATGTACCAATATCTTTTTGTTACATTATGAACAAAACAAAGAAAAACTTAATCCTAAATTACTATTTTTAAATTGACAAATTTTTGTTTAACATAATTTTTAAAAGAACACCGTTTTATTGAAATCAAGTATTAAACACCAACCATAATATAAAATCCAAATGTCTTTTTTTCATTTTTGCAAATCTGTTCACAATGGAATTTGTATTTATTGGTATGTCTTTATTCACATGTAAAAGCGCTAGACCAACTAATTGTTCTTGACTTATAGATGCCCTTAACTACGTTTTCAATCTTTTTAGTGCAGAAAAACTTTTCTCCGAGGATGCAACGCTCACTGGCATAGTACATACAAGATATAATGCTAAATGAACTTAAGGTTATAACTGTTAGTTTATTACACGTTTTAAGAGTTAAAATTGCAGAATTTGGGATATTTGTTTCATTTTTTCATTTTTTAAATCATAGTTCTAACGCAGTTTTAACCAGCATCAAAATTATGTCGTTACTTTCATTTTTTAATTTGTGCATGTAAAAATATTTTAGGATACAAATTTGCCCTATACTTTAATATATGTGTGTTGTGAGTTTAATTGTCATTTCAGTGATCGACTTCGGGAGAATATATTTGCCGACGACGTGGTATGTAGGGTTTTGGGGGGTAATTACCCCCATTCCTCCCCCCTTATCGACGGCCTTGACAAAAACGAAGAAGTTTAAACGCTTTCTGTTTCAAATGGTTCTTGCTTTTCATGAGGGTCAAAATGACCCTTCGGGAAGGGTTCACGAACTATCACAAGCTTGGTTGGAAGAGTAAAGAAATTGTTTCAATAAGTTCTTGCTGGGTTACTTCCCCCCCCCTTTTTTATAGAAATTTTCCAACGAGTAACCCAACGAGATCTTGTTGAAACATGAATCCGCCACAAAACTATACATATTTAAAAAGGGATCGTGTTATGAAGCGAGATCCTCCTTTTGGAACATTTTAAATTGGCTGGGCTTGCGCGTGACAACAATAATCGATTTTTTGCGGGGTCGGAATCGATATGAAATTTTTGTTTGTTTTTTTTTTAAATTTACACCTAAACAAGGCAATTTTTGTATTTTTTTTCCTTTATATAAATACCAACAAGTTTTATTATATTAAAAAAAATGGACATGTTCTATATTGTTATGGCGAATTCACTTAACAAAAAATATGTGTACGGTTTTTTCGCTAATAGGAATACCCACCTAAAACATGTCCTTGAAAACTTTAAGAATATAAAAATGAACTTTTCTTTGACACATCGGTTACTGTTTTTCAGAATATGAAAAAGTTATGAAAAACTATATAAAACGGAGAGAGCTTAAATCAGCATTACTCAAACTTATCTTTTAAAATTATAGAAATTCTGAGGATAATCTTTTAATACTTATGAAATAACCTGTTCTATACATTTTAAAGTTATACATTTATCATGACGTTTATTTCAGAAAGTTAATAAAAAATAAAATAATTCCTAATACAATGTGAATCCAATAGCTATTTGTAAATTAGGCCGTTTTTAAGATATTGGTGTAAAAAAATCACGATTTTTTACTTTTGACCGTACTTTTCATTAAAACTGTTAAAGTTTTAGGAAAATATATACCTACATTGCACTTTTCTACTTTATTTTTTAAATTAGTATTTTTTAACACAACTTTCTTTCAAAATAATTATTTATAATCATTTTAAAAATAAATACTAAAAGTATATAGCTCTTATACAGTAATTTTAAAATATTTCGTAAAAACTAACTTTCACCGCTTCCTGCTCAAAGTAGGCAGCAACGAACTCAAGGACTAGAATTATCGCAACGCCAGTTTTTAGGCAGGGTGTTTGGTATAGTGATCTGCTTGGTTTTGTTTTGGAAAAACGTAAACAAATTGTCAGATCTCAAAAACCAAAATCAGGAAATAACCTTGAATATGTAATAAAATTATTCAAAAATATTGGTTTTTGTGTTAATATAGGTAACATCGATTTAAATATAAACATTTATTAATATGACAGTTCCAAGCACCGACAACAAGGTTATTTTGGACAGCTGCTGCATTCGTTTAATAAAAAATGATAGTAAATCAGGGGTTGTACGGCACTTCGATGTCATTTTATCTCTTTCTAGTAGGTTGTATTATTCAATAACACGTTTTGTAAACTGACTTGATCAACAGCAACTGAATTAAGCATCTAAAGTAAATGTCACATCTGTCTGTCACTTCAGATAATAAACAAATATAGTTTTCCGGCTTTAAAAATAATTTTTAACAATAATCATCAATTTATAAAAATGTAATTTATGGTGCAATGCCATAAACATTGAAAAAGTTATTATTTCCTGAGTTATGTTATTTAGTGTCTTTAACTATCCCCCCTTGCCCCCCTGAATATATTCATGCCAAACAAGGTTTGCTTACTTTATTTCTATCCAAGAATTCGTTGGTAGGCAGCCATTTTTTAAAATGATATACAATTTTTTTTTACATCCCGAGTTTTGAAGCTCCTTACAAAATATTAGTAAAGCTTCATCTATTTATGTGTAGTATTTTTTATACAGGTTGGAAAGAAAAGCTTGCTAACAAAGACGACGTGTACGCAACACCAATCGACAGAACTATCAGAGCCCGAGTAAAGGGACAGAATCCAGGATACGGTGCTACTTGCCTTTCGCTGGTCTTAGCTGGCATTACTGTACTTACTGAAACGGACAAGTTGGCAAATGGAGGAAAGTAAGTATTTTATATAATAATAGACAATATTTTGTGCTTAAGTGAGATTTGACCTTTTGCTATAATTAGATACACAAGACGAAGGAATCATGTAATTATTTCAAATTACACACAACATCAAAAGTCTTGGACCCCCCGTATATAATCTATTTGCTGTATTTTTATTCCGTTTTTGTTGCTAGGCAAAAAAGATGAGATATTTGGTAAATAAACAAGATCAAAAATATTGACAGATAAAATATTTTTGATTTTTTATAAATTTTTAAAACATATTGGTCAGTTTAAGGTAGTTCTTTTCCTACAGTCCAGTCACAAAGTTTTGGCTTACTACCCATATCATGCGCACTATGGTTGCAGGCCAATATTTTTTAACATGGCTGTACCCCTCACACTATCGCACTACCATAAATTAGCGTATATAAAAATCTGGCAACGTCGGATATTTATTTTTCTACTCGGCTGGTACAGTCCAGCTTCACTTATACCGAATTTGTTTAAACAACCAAAAGGTTGTTGCCAAATTTTGAACACATTTAATTTATCATTTAAGTTTTAAGCACTTAATGCTTTCTTTTAATAAATATTACACCTATATTTTTTAAATACAGGTCTAATCTTTAGGTTTATATTTTTTTACTGATAATTTCAAAAGATAATATGGAAAAAATCCTACAATTTTTATACAAAACATTATTTCTGTCTTTAAAAATAAAGGCCCCAGAAGCCACGTAAATAAAATCAAAGACCCTGTACATAAAGAAACGGGGCCTAAGGAACCATTCATATTTATCGCAAAATTGCAATATATGTTTCTTAGATGTACCCTGACTTTTAAGATGTAATTATTTATTTTTTTAGGGGAGGAATTTATCCTCCAGGAGCAGCCTTCGCCAAAACATCATTGATTAAGCAACTGAACGAAAACGGTCTAACATTCGAGATTATTTCTCACCAAGATATCTAAGTTTGTTGTGTAATTTATTGTTTGTCTTTTACAAAGCATTTAACCAGTTTTTTTTTTAAATATTAGGCTTAGTGTTATATGTTATTAATAAGTTATACTTGAAACTATTTTAACTGTTCTAATATTATAGATATGTTTGGGTATGGAACCTAATATTTTAACAGTTGGCATTATTATTATAAATTCAAATACGTTTATAATTAGGTATAATTATTGTGAATGGTTCTGCGGTTTAAAACCTGTATTAGTTAAAAATTTATTTTATTTTAGGAATTTATAAATGGTGCCCTATATAGTTCATTCTCTGAGTATTTATTTTGTTGAATCGTTGTAGGGTAATTATAATGAGTTGTAAATATTAAATACTTAAATAAATATTTCAAAAAGTTGCTAATGTAGAAGATGTACCATTTAAACATATAATTAAAATAATTTGTATTGTACTATACCCTCAGAGAATTTTAAGAAAACTAAGGTTCTAATGTAATTTATATTTTTTTACTGTTTAGGGGATATCAGTTGAAATTGTCGTAGAGTATTCTATAGATATTTAAAAGAGATTTGAATTTTATAAAGTGGGATTTTGAAACGCAAAACTAAAAAATATTTTTTTAATTATTCTGTGTATTATTTAATAACCTGAAATATTGTACTTCATTAGTGACATTTTACTTTTGTATTGCAAAAAATCATAAAAATCAAGAAACAATTAAACATGGCAGTCCATAAAGCCTATACAAACGAAGAAGGCTAGGAATTCTTTTAAGGTTATTTGGTACCTATGGAGTATGAATTAGCTCAGTAGAGTCTATTTTTTTAAATTGATATTTTCTTTAAATCAAAAGCCCAAAAAAAAAACAAGTTGTATAACTTTAACTATGGATTAAAAATATTATAGAAAAGTAATTCAATACCAAGGTATAGATAACAAATCAGATACAAAACAGGTTTGCCTAAATATTTTAAAGACTGGTTAATTTAAGTAGATAGCGTGCACAACATCTATTTTTTAGAAAAAAATAGTTCATTTAAAACGCGGGCCTGTATGCCCAATTTTGCTGCAAGTGGAGACTACCTTGAGGGTACGTTTTTTGGATTGATTATTTCGAATTTCGGGGTCCCACAGCTCGAAAAATCTGGTATTATTCCCAAAAATGTAAAAAAAAAACACCCTTTTAAGGGTTTATTTAATAAAAATCTTATGAAAATGCTCTTTATTAACACAAAGCATGTTTTATGTTATTAACTATCCTAGATTTAAAGAGCGCCAAAATGTTTTCGGCACGCGGATAACCAATGAGCTGACATCATAGATAGAGAAAGTATTTCATTCATAAACGCAATCGAGAGCTGCGCCCAACATGTTGTGTTTATTATTAAAGATAGAATGGTACAAGCATAGTTTGTACTTACTTGTGAAATGATAATCCAGAAATCATATTCGTCACTTTACAGACTTGGCACTGCCTTACCATTTTAGTTTATTAAAAGTACTTACACAAAACTGAAATTTATACAATTGTCACAAAAATTACCCAAACAACAAAAAACATTTAGACTAAAACGCCATATTGAATGTGTCATCTGACGAGCGAAGCCGAAGGTGGGAAGTACGCTTCTACGAAAAATCCGCTGTCGTCACGATGTCGCGCCTTTATTAGTAGCTGTCTAAAAACAAAATAGTAGTTTGACATCATTTTTTTTCTGTGTTATACTTTATAGTAATAAATATAACAAATATTATTCACAGTTTAAAATACAATAGTAGAGCTAAATTTGATATAATTTTAGAAATAAATTAAGTAAAATTTAATCATAATATACTATCAAGTAAATGAAACAAAAAGATACTTGGCAGCCACGCTTTACGACAAAATAGTATCTTTAGTAACCATTTTCCCGGGTTTTGGTGGATTTTATTGTTTCAAGTACAGAGGTTCATTCATCGTTAGGCAGAACCGTTTTTGATGCCACGTTTATGCCAAATCGATGCTTTCTCCAGTTAAACTAACAGCTTATTGCAGATAACCTTATGAAACACCTTGAATCTTGTTATGATATACCATATGATAGTTTTTCCCATACATCTTAATAAACATTATTTGGCAACTTCAGGCCACTCTGTATTAGCTGACCTCTGCACAGTCCTAGTTTACAATAAAGACACTCAAAAATCAATATATGTAAATATATTTTTTTATTTGTAAAGTAGCTGTATAATAGATAATTCAAATATAACTTGAAAATATAAAGAAACATTGCAAAAATTACTACTAAAGATTTGGTAACAGTACAATAATCACAAAAACAAAGTTGTATAGAAAACTTGGAGATCTTATGTACCCATAAAACATAAGGCACTCGATTCGTTAACAGATAAGATTAATTTTAATTAATGGCAGAGCGAATATTTCCTTCCCAAGCATCCTTCTCGTTTTGCTTTGCTTGTTTTCTCAGTTCTAAAAAAAAAGTTACCCAAAAATACATCTGCAAGAAATTACCAGTTAATTTAACAATGAGGAAGTTGCACATTTTTTTTATTTTTTACTTATAAAGTTTCTAAAACTATAAAGTATCAATTGCCATATATTTTTCTAATATTCAACTTACTCTTGTTCTATAAAACAATGTTGAAATTCAAAATAATTTTCTCCGCGCCAAAACGCAGCTCGCAAACAAGGATAGCTTGCTGTGACGTCACGATCCGGTATCAGTCAAAACGACTCTCTGTCACACTCTGTTTTGCTTGTCATTAAAGCGGCATCAAGGTGATTTTGTTTTATGGTTTTGTTAGTTGGGCGTGTTTCTTGAGTGCCGTTTTTGCTTTCGTTGTGCTAACAAAATATTGTTCTGTTATAATTGTTTTAAAAACTCGACTTCATTTATTATGACTTCTACTGAAGCTGGATTTGTCCAAGGGCAATCTGATAACTTGCCAAAAATTGATGCATTATCAATGTTTACATTTTTGGGAAATAACCCAAATTTCATGGGAGCTGAGTTAAAAGGAGTAAAAGCTACAAGGTATGTATTCAAAATTAAACATTATTTTAAAGTAATAATACTATACGTAGTGCAGTGCTGTTTCATAAAGTAAAAGTAAAAACTTTGGTAAAAAAATAACCTCAAAACCTAAATAATAGATTTTGTAAAATAATACCTTATCTGTCTTACCGAAGGAATCTTATTAAAATAGTTTTTTTTCCTGCTATTCACTTAAATTGCAAAAACATCCCCCAAAAAAAGTTTAAAAGTAAAATAATTATTAAAAAGCTTGAATCTGTATCACCAGTGCTAATGTACTAAATAAATATAAAAGAAAATATGTCTAATTATTAAATAAAAACCGAAAAAAGGATATTTAATATTTGAGAAATGTTGTCTGTTTTTGAGGCAAGTTAAATATTACGTACTTACATTAAAATAATCTTCGCAGATATGTAAAGTAGATTTTACACTAGCTGAACTTTTCTTCAAATCCCTCTTCATCGCTATACACCATTTCTTTCATATTTTTTCTTTTTTTGGAACGTTAAAAAATAATTTGTTGGGGCCGGTTTTTGTTGTGGAACTACATAATGGCACTACACAACATTTATAGTATTTATGTTCCGGGCCTCTTAAATCCTCTGTTACATCCATGTTCTCTCGTTTAAACTTTAAACCGGCTATCGTCACACACTAAATCAGGTTTAATAATAATATATAATTAAAAAACTCGTCTTTAGGTACACTAAATTGGCCACAACCGATGTAAACACAAACGGAATAACCAATGATTAAATGGCAGCGCTTGGGCCAAGCGTGGGCCGACACTTTGTTTATCGGATCTTGACGTCACACGTGGCTTGACCAATCAGAGAGCGTTTTCGTTGACCTTGTAATATTTAAAATTTAAATAATTAATTATTTAATAATCGCTTAGTTTTAAAATATTTTACAAGCACATATCAACTTTTAAGGGCATTTACTGAATTTTAAATAGGTTTTCAATAAAAAAAAATTTGCAACTTCCTCATTATAGTAGGGTACCTTCAACCACGCGATTATCGGTTCGAGGCCAAGACCTAGCTATAGGTCATAGGCCTCATCTACAAATAATAAAAATGTAACTTTACCTTTGGCCACTCGCAAGTCTTCCCTTTCTTTTGCGTGTTGTTCTTTACTAATTCTACTTTTCGCTCCCAAGTGAGATGTAATCAGTCGTCTGGCAGTTTGTAGGTTAGTCTGAGGTCTTTTCATAGCTGGTTTCAGATCGGACTGATAGGCTTTTTCTAGGGCCAAATTGCTAGCTACGGACATCGGTCGTACTTTTATTACAGGGCTGGCGAGCTCTATGGCTTTTTGGGCTAAAATATTAAATAAATATAACTGACAAAATAAAAAAAAAGACGTCCAACATGACGCACACTTATGTTTTACTTGAGGATAGACCACGACCCCTGCCTGGAATAAAGCCAAGTAAAAGTTGACGCTTTACAATTACTGATATACAGGGTGTTAATTAATTGAGTGCCGATAATACAGGGTGTGAATCCTCGGGTGATTTTAAGGAGAAAAGTTTATATCAACATATGTCCTAAATCTCTTAGTTTTTAAGCTACAGGGTGTTAATATTTAAAGAAAAAAGTGAGTTTTTCATCAAAATTTGTTATCATTCTTAGATATTTTTATGAAATTTTGTACACATATTTTCATCATTAGGTAGCATTTTTTGACTTTTGCTTATATATCTATGGGAAACATACACAGGGACTTTCGGTAAAATAAGTAAAAGTGTAATTTGGAATAAAAGATGGTCTACTCGGTCTAATGTGTGTTATAGAAAATTATAACCTGTTCTAATATGTGTAATAAACAATTAATAAACAATAAACTGTAGACCAATTTTTTAAACAATCATTAATATTGATCAAGACTTGCCACTGGTTTTAATTCAAATGTCAACCGATAGAGAGGATTTATACTCATAAGTTTTCATTTAGTTTATGAATAAGCACTCACCTTGCATAGAAGAGCCTAACACTAAAAGTGCTCGAGTATCATCCACCCACTTAATATACATAGAATCACTGTTTAGCTGACTAAAAGCTGATATTATATCGTGAGTCTCAAACGTGGCAGGAAAATCGTAAAGTTCCACCATGTGCTCTAATTCTTCTACCTGTTTAGATACATACGCTGAATAATCTTCAGTGGCTTTTACAATTGTCACTTCAGGGCCTACTTTTTGTATTATCTAAAAAAAAGGTTGTCAAATGGAATAACTGAGTAAAATTTATTAAAATAAAAAACTGTGGTTTGAAACGTCTGCAAGGAATGCAAATAAAGATATACGGGTTAAAGACAACTCACATTCATCTATCAGTTAAAAACTACAGTACGGTATTAAAGTTTTTTCTCCTATACAAGAAAACCCATTTAATTTACGCAATAATGTTTAATAAATTTATACGTATATAAGGTCAACATAAATTTAATAATAGTTTTCGATTTTTTGTTAAATTTAATTCAACTGTCACTGCAACGAACAATTTAAAAATATCTAGCTGTTAGAATTAAGCCGTTTTAGCTAAAACGATTGTTTATTAACATTTGATTAGGGTAAATACCTCATTACAAAAAATTAATAAAACTTTTGTGGCACGTACTGTGTATTCATTGCTGTGTTTATTAAATATTATGCAGCATTACAGTAATTTGCTGATTCCAGTGCTGGAGGCCGACATATGGTATTTCTTGTAAAATAAAACAGTACATTATTAACAGTCCATACCTCAGTAAAAATATCTTCTTGTATTTCACCTTCATCGTTAAACAGATCTTCCCAGTTGTTAACATTATCTCCTTTACCGATCCGAAGGGTGTCATTGTCATCATCAACATATTTGATAATAGGTCTTGTTTTTCGATTTATATTCAGTTTCGCCTTCCTCATTATCTCTATTTCCTGTTCATGTTCGTTATGCTTACCTTTGTTTTTATTTTTTATACTTGGTGGACTCATAGATCTAAAAATTACAACGGCAATGAATTCGCTAAATATTTCGAATTTTATATTTTGACGTTATTCTTAGGATTCTAAACTACACCTAAGTAATTTAAAATTGTATTCAACCTAATATTTTTATAACGTGTCTTCTAGTGATGGGCCGAGTATTTTTGGTATTCGAATTGACTAGCATTGGTATTCAAATTCTGATACTAGTATTCCAGTACTTGATCCAACTCGAATACTGTTTGGGATTGTCCGTCGATGACCATTTTTTGCCCTTCACTTTTGTTTTTTGGCTTTAGTCATACAGCCTCTCCTCCAAAAAATAGTAACGCGAACATCAAAACGATAAAAAACCTAGTATCACGACAGGACAACTTAACATTGCCTTTTTGTATTCGAATAATTAAAATATTCGAAAACTGTAATTTCGGTATAGTCTGTCTCAAAGTATACCGTGTTAGCTCTTGCCTTCATTTATGGATTATACCTGCCAACAGCAATAAAACTGCGGATCGGTAGGTATTAAAGGACAGAACATTAGGGACGGACTTTAATAATATAAAGATTTATAATTTATTGTTTATTTAGGTAAGTATAATCTTAAAATTACATTAAGAAATGAAATATATGCAAAGTTTTAATAAATTTATAACTGCATTATCTATATATAATTACATTTTAATCTAAATATCTAAATCTAATTCTGTTTCACTATCAGAGTCATCATTGAGATTATTTACAATAGGATTTATGTTGTTTTGGATAGAAATGTAAGAGTCCTCAATTTTTATAATGTGCTGTAGTGAATTTTGCCAGCTCTCAACTGGTATGTTAGTAATTACATTTTTTATCAAATTTATAACACTGGTTACTTGGTTCCACAAATGCTCTATGGGGTTAAACATACAGTGATACGGAGGAAGCCGTAAGACAGTATGCCCAGCCTGTTCAGCCAAATTATCACATACACATTGTGTTTTAATTTCATATGAATTTAGGACTTCCAAAAGATGCGTTTTTTTGTAACTGAATTCAAAATAAATATCATTTTCTAAAAAATATTCCTGGATTTCAGTTTTTGAACTTGATGAAGCTGGTGCTTTGTGTAGCAGACGGCTGTGGTAGCTTGCGTTATCCATGACAATAACACTGTTGTTTGGAATATTTTTTAAACGATAGTTTTGAAACCAGTTTTCAAAAAGTTCTGCACTTGTGATAGTCCAAGCTAGAATTCTTAATATTCTTTGCAGACAACAGCAAGCAGTTTGGGACAAATGTCTTCTGAACTAGCGTGTAGTATGGTAATGCGTTTTCCTTTATTTGAAGGTGCTTTTGTCTGACAGTTTTGACTGGAATCAACCCATCCTTTGGATACTGTGTCGTGTGTATCGAACCATGTTTCATCAAGGTAAATTATGGATCTGTTTTCTAACCTATATATTTTAATTTCTTGAAGGTAATTAAATCTCCAAGTGCGTAATCTGTGCGATTCCATTACTACTTGTCTTTTGTCTATTTCACTCGGTTTCTCTATTGAACAACTGCCTTTAGACTTATGTTTGAAGAGTCAATAAATAGTCGCCACTCGGTAGGCACATAGGAAATGCCAAGTTCATTTAGTAAATCTGGAATATCACGACAGTAAACTTAGTCATTTTCCTTTGAAAAAAATACGGCCAGCATAAACTGCCTGTTTCAAAATCTGGAAATGTTCACACCTTTTTGTAAAAGGTTCCACTGCTGCAAACAAGATCCGAGCTCTTCCTGTGGATGTTTGCTGCTACTACATTCGAAAACGACTTCCTCTTCAAAACTTGGACCGTCGCTGGCTCCTCTGTGTTATAATTATCTGATTCATCATATTTCTCTGGAGACTTAGACTACTGTAATATGACAATTTACTGTTCGGTGTGAGGGTTAAATAGGTAGGACTTATCGAAATAACGTATTTGTTTGGCGGAGAGGATTTTCATGCAGAACAGTGTTATCGACTTTTTGGGTGGTATAAAAGATAATGTATTTAGGAAGCTGAAATGTATTCCTGAATATCAAAATACACCCTAACAACTAGTGATAAAAACACAGAAATCCGTTGTCCTTGGGTCTCTTTGTCTTTAAAATTTCAATTCCAAAAATCGATAAGCGAGCATGGAAACAGAAAACAAAGACAATCAAGCTAGCTCAGAGGCCAAAAAATGTTTAACAAACAAAGGCCTATTTTGCTTCAATGGCAGTAAATCCTTTTGGTCTTTTAAATTATTTTTTAATCTGGAGGAAAAGCCGAGCTTTTTGCCAAGCAATTTGCTGCCTTAGTTTTTCTGTTAATTTGCCTCTTTCAACAGTCGTGTTCCTCATTGGTTGTCCTAATTATCGGCGTTCTGGCGGGTATGAATGATAATGTGTTGAGGGAGCTGAAATGTATTCCTGCATATCAAGATGCACCCTAACAACTGGTGATGAAAATGCAATCCGCTGTTCTTGGGTCCCTTTTTCTTCTGAGGCAAATGCATTTTGCCAAAGATCACTAATCGAGCGGACGCAAGGCACTGGTCTTCGATATGGATGGCCTGGGATACGTCGAGTCGGACCTTTTTGTATGTAGATAAATTATTAATTAAAATAAATTTAATATTATATTAAGCTACTCATCACCAAGTTTAGAAAGTAGTTACCCTCAAAATATTGTGATTATTTTTAAGACAATAAGAGACTTATTGTTAAACTGAAATATATGGAAGTTATTCAAGACGAAATGGAAGAACAAAATAATAATAGTAATTTTAATAATAATTAAAACCCTGGAGCTCTAAATTTTCTTTTTTTAGCTACTTAATTAACCAAGAAAAAACTAACAATAAAAAGCTAGTATTTTTGTATAAAAAAATGGTATACCAATTTACCCAGTGTTTGTCTTTGCTATGTGTTCATCCAAAACAATAACTCTGTCAACTTGTTTTGGTATTTTTTTTTCTTTAGAAGAACTTTTCACTTCATTGGCAATTTTATTTTTGGCACATATATTAATAAATTTATTATCACAATGAGCTTTGTCTTCTTCACAAGGCATTTGTGGTGATACAGTTCTACTTGGTATATCTAATAAACTACGTACGTCTTCAGTTTCTGATCGTGGAGGTAACATAATGCAATTGGTAAGGGACTGAATACATTCTTCTAATTCAATATTCAGACTCTAGAGATAAACAAAAAAACAATTTAGTAAAAAAAGTAAATTAATGGTCGAGACCAGCACGAATTTAAAAGGTAATTACAGCTTTAAAAGTAAATAAAAGAGGGCAATGCAGCATTTCTTTAGTACTTTAAAAATAAAAGCCCTTATACAATTAATACAACATTCGAAATGCCATAAACTCCCCAAAAATAATAAAAATTGCAAGTCTGCTGGTATGTGTATAAGTAAAATTTTATACACTGAGAGACAGTTTATTAGCCTGTCTAATTTTAATCATATTTAAATTTTGGTTATTGGGACACTATTAATATATAATTTTTTTATTTTAACATGAAATCACAGCTAATGCAACAAAACGCGAATGAGTTAAAAAATTTTATAAGTCAATATTTTGTTTTTGTTAACGATAGTTGTAGCAGTCATTTTGCTAACCAGAACTTACGAAAACTTTTTTATTTTACTAATTAAACATAGTTGATTAATTATATCATAATTATCCAATATTATTAATTATAATCAAGTTTTATCCAAAAAAATTAATTTAATTTATTAGAATCATTAGCAGTAAGAAGTTTTGTTAGAAACTCTAACGCTTTAGCAAAAAAAAAACATGAGAGTATTTATTCTTTGCTTAACATGGTAGAAAACTATTAAACTTTACGAGTAACACTTATAAAGTCATTTATTTTTCGTTAAATTTACAAGAAAATATTTAATATTTAATAAACAATATCTTGCGATTGATCGATCCGTAATATCCTTAAGACCCTAGTTTTAAATATTGAATTTAAATAAAAACTTTTTTATTCTTGGCTTATTTTCCTCCAGGAAAACTTTTAAACACTTAAACAAACAAGATATACAGGGCAGATTGGAGACTATAAATTCTGTTTGGAAGAAACTGCAGTGCTTGTCTAATACTAAAATAAGGCATAAAACGATTTAAAAAGCATAATAATTTTTTTTTTCATTTTCGTAAACTATTACACCAGGTACTACTAATTAATTAGTTTAATCTTCATTAACAAGTACTTTTTTGTCATAATTAACCTCGTTGTTGTAAGATATAAAAACTGAAACAGATAAACTTTAATATCAAATTTTCACAAAGAAATTTCTTATATATACTAATAAAAATCAAAATTATTCAACAAGGTGAACTAAGGAACGTGAAAAATAGGGACTGATTAGCGTTGCCAAATATACATAAACGAATTGGTTGTAGAATACTCGCATTATTATTACCAGGCAATGTAATTCGAAGAAACTATAAAATAATATTATAAATAAGAAGGCAATCCAGAAGTTTTTACCGTCCAACTCCGCTTTAAATACTCGAATTAAAGAAATTTGTTTACTAATTCTAGTCCGTCACATTCGCTGTTTGCTGGTATAGGCAAGGAATTAACCCCATGTTGTACGAAACTTTTTTTAATGGTCTTACCTTACAGTTTGTAGTGAAACTCCTTACAATTTTTAAAAAATACTTACACAAAGCAAATAATCTGGAATTATCAATTCGTCATCAATAACTTCATACTGAGGTACAGGTAGGTAACAACAATGATTTGGTAAATTAACTAAAATGCTATCTCCACATAAATAATATGTGTTTTGAAATTCAGTAAGCTCCTGACTAAAACGTTTAGTTTCTCTAAAGTCCAATAATTTTGACCCAAATAACCCAACTTTCATATTTTTCCTAAAATTCTGCAAAATGAAATTTGTTTATTCAAAATAGGGTCGAAACGCAAATGGTGTGACTATCTAGTTGCAAACCTGCCATGCATACAGAACAAAAGTGATGTCTCTTTTATAAAGACAAATCTCGAATTCCTCAAAACTACGTACTTCCGGGCTTTAAGCAGTGCAGGTAATGAACTACATGGTCTATTTATTTATTCTGCTAATACGAGAAAGATTATTCGTTCTGGTACTTTACCTACCTCGATGAAGGTCTTCATATTGCACCTCCGAAGAAATAGTGTCATAACTCAAAAAAACAAAGCATCGAGAAAAAGGCGTTTAAAGTTAGTTGTAACACTTGTGTTATGACACTATTGAGCGGAAGTACGATATCATAACATCGACTCATTGGGTCAATTGGGCAATTAATTTGAGAGTTTACAAGGTTTGTCTTTATGAGTTCAGGCCTTGGTCTGCAACTAGCTAAACAAAGGCAAGCATGTGTACTGGTTGTGTATCCACGTAATATAGATTCGCCACAGCTATATATATATATATATATATATATATATATATATATATATATATATATATATATATATATATATATATATTTTTATATATATATATATATATATATATATATATATATATATATATATATATATATATATATATATATATATAATATATATATATATTTTATTGTATTTTCATGATTTTAAAATGAAACATGAAACCGGGTTATACACAACGCGGTTCTCGTTGGTTTTACGGTACTTACAAAATAATTTTTTGTTTAGAGTACAAAAGTGTTTGGATCATTTATGTAGTTTAAATTAGGAATATATTGTATTGTCATGTTAACTTTGTTCTGTTAATAGAATACGAGTAGATCATATTTTTAAAATCATGAAAATACAATAAAAATCTTTTGAAATCCTCCATGTAGGTTCGAAACGTAAAAGAAATATTGTTGTTTGAATTATACAGAAAACCTCATATAAGAAACAATCAATTAATTATATATACATATACATATACTATATATATATATATATATATATATATATATATATATATATATATATATATATATATATATATATATATATATATATATATATATATATATATATATATATATATATATATATATTTGGACTGTGATATTTGGGGAGATGGCTACAGGATTGTAAGAAAACAAATGTTGGGTTATCCCCAAAAGCCTCAAATGCCCATGCAAATGACAGAGAAAGTCGTTAAGCATCTCTTTCCTGTACATAACCCTGTTAATTTTATCTGTGATAGAAATGTGATATTTTTAGACTTTACACTAGAAGAATTATTAAAATAGCAAGTAAGAAACTTAAACCAAAGAAGCACCAGGGCCTGGATGTATCCCAGCCGAAATATTAAGGAAGTAGTCTTCAACAAGCCTGAATATGTTCTTAAAATGTACAATCAGTTAGCGCGCAGTGGAATGTTCCCTGAAGAATGGAAACAGGCGAGACTAATACTACTTAGAAAAGGTGATAAACCACTTGATCAACCATCGTCGTACAGGCCAATTTGCCTTATGGATGTGGAAGGAAGCTGTACGAGCAATTAATTTTGATTAGACTTAAGCTTGAATTGACCAAAACCGGCGGCCTAGCAGATAAGCAGTTCGGGTTTATAGAGGGTCGACAAACGATAGACGCTGTTAATAGCGTTATTCAAGTAGCAGAGGCTGCATCATATGCTCATCAACATAGAAGACTATGCGCCGTAATAACTTTAGACGTCAAAAATGCTTTTAACAGCGCATCCTGGCAAATCATCCTTGATAACCTACGAAGAAAAGGAGTAGAAGAAAGCCTTATAAACATTATAGCAGAATACTTGTCCCAACGGAAGATAATCTTGGAGGCTGAAGGACAACGGAAAACCGTTGAAGTAAACAGCGGTGTCCCGCAGGGATCGGAGCTCGGCCCTACATTATGGAACATCCTATATGATGATTTATTTAAAATCGAAGTTCCAGCGGGAGTTACCTTAATAGGTTTTGCTGATGATATTGCGCTGACTGTGGTGGCAAAAGGTGAGCAACTTCTAATGGATACAGCAGATATAGCCCTATCACGAGTGTCAAACTGGCTAACGGCCAATCAACTTAGCCTCGCTCAGAGAAAACGGAGGCCGTACTTCTTACTACCAAAAGGCACATAAGACCTATCTCTTTTACAATACAAGGAACACAAGTAAGACCTAGCAAAGCAATTAAATATTTAGGGGTATGGCTTGATACTGCGTGCTCCTTTACAGAACATATTAAGCGCACTTGTGATAAAGTCAGAAGACTGTGGCGGCGTTGACGTGCCTTATGCCTAACTTAGGTGGACCAAGGGCATCAAAGAAAGAGTAATGGCAGGAGTAGTCCACTCGCAAATGTTATACGCAGCACCTGTTTGGTATAAAGTCACAAGTAATCAGAAACAAATAAAAAAACTAGCTAGACTCCAGAGGCTTATGTCTATAAAGATATGCAGCGCGTACCGCACTATTTCAACCGAAGCTGTGGGCGTAATAGCAGGCATACCACCTATAAAATATTTAATAAGTGAAAGATACGAGAAATACACAGGAGTGGAATCACATGTAGCCAAACAGAACTTATTAGAAAGGTGGCAGAACAGCTGGGTAAACTCAACAAAGGGTCGCTGGACTAAGAGACTCATACCATATATACAGTCATGGATCAACCGCCCATATGGAGAAGTTGACTATTATCTAACTCAAGCACTATCAGGACATGGATGCTTTAGGAAGTACTTATATAATAGAAGAAGGGCTGAAACAGAGGAATGTACCTACTGCGATGGAATAGATGATGCCGAACATACCCTATTTGTCTGCCCTAGGTGGGAAGATTTCAGAATGTTATATTCTCGGCAAACAGGGCTGGAATTTAATATTGCAAACATGACGGCAAATCTATGCACGTCAAAAGCTGGCTGGGTGAACGTCTACGGAACGGTTAGAAAAATCATCGAAACAAAAGAAATAGAAAGCCGTTAGAAGTACAGAAAGTTAAAAAGACAGCACCCCCACTGAAGCAATGCGAGAGCGGTTTCCGGTGGCAGGTGTTTGGTGACGTAAAGAAGGGGTTTTTTTAGTCGGTAGTACCATTTTGTTTAGTCCGACATAACTGGCGGTCACACAACAACGACTGCAGTATGCGTAAAGGCATTTTTTCCTCTTCTCAGCAAGAAAAAAAAAAAATATATATATATATATATATATATATATATATATATATATATATATATATATATATATATATATATATATATATATATATATATATATATATATTAAAAATTTAAAAGAAAGATACAACAATAGCCTTGCGATATAACATTTGGAAAAAAAAAGCTGGTTACTAACGACTAAGTATTACCCTAAAAAGATGCCTTTGAATATAAACCACTGATAAATCGTCTAAATATTTATCGTCTTTAATAAGTATGCTGTCACTTTTCTGACGCCATCTGATGCAATGGAAAGAAGGCTTTTTTCTTTTAATACTAAAAACCAACAATCTCGCATACGGAAATATAACCTTAAACAGTAAATACTTCACACAGTTGCATTGGTAGCTAAAAAATGGGAAAGAAAAATGTTTGTTAGACAAATAGTAATCAACATCTTCGGAGCACAAACAAATGTCTTTTGCGTCATTGTCACTTTGAAGTTCTCTTTTTTCTACTTCCAAGTCTTTTATTATATTATGTGGTTGAATTCCATCATTTTGTACAACTTCATTTCTTAAATTTGTACAACAATAGGATTTTATATCTGTACTATCACTATTTCTGTCACCTATTTGTATATCTTTTTTATCTGTAGTCAAGCCCCGAGAAATTTTTGACTTTTTTTCTAATGTATTGCTATTTGTTTGATTTTTTTCCTCGGTAGTGTTTTCTTTTTGGATGTCAATTTTTTTGCACAATCTGGATTTTCTTTGTGCTGGTGGAACATAAAGTTGTATTGGAGGTCTCTTTTTCCGTGTAAAACTAGCAGCATTTTCTGCCATTGGCTTTGTACAAGAATCTTTGGACATACAATTTTCTTCTGATTCAGCAGGACTTGACCTAAAAATAACATATTCTACGTCTAATATAGCTTAGAAGGCAGAGTAGCGTTTCATTAACAACTAAAATAATGGACGAATAAAAATTTATTTTTATAGAGTGCCGAAAATTCGAGGTAGGTATAGTGATTTTAAATGCCTTAAACTAAATAAAGTGATAACGTTTAAAAGTTATAAATATTCTGATTACGCCAAATTTAACCAACTTAGAGTATTTTCTAAACTGTTAGTATATTTGTTATTAAAAATAATATTCTTTAAACTTAAAATTAACTTTGAGGCCTGTCATCTTTCTCTGTGAAGGTTTCTCTGCATCCCAGTGCACACCTTTAATGCAAAGTATAAATAAAAACAAGTAATTTTTGTTTAAATTACCAGTGTTTTTGCCGATTTCAACTTTTACTTTTAATTTAGCAAAAAAAAAACGGGAAATACATAATGTACGAGTGTGCCTAATACTTATTCGGAATTTTAAAAGTGAAAATAAATATTAAAGCTTGTTATTAGTTTTAAAAAAATCAATCGATTAGCAATCGGTTTAGTTTATATTAATGATAGATGTTTCGTTTATTAAGGCTCCACAAACCATAAATAAAATAAAAGTAAAATTAAAATAATACTATTACAGATATTTAAATGTTCTGTTTAATTAAATATTTTTTCCACGACATTTAATAACATGTTTATTATTCACTATTTTTGAATAGATGATAACACCTATTACTTTACCGGTGAGTAATAGTTCATTACTCGCGGGTCATTACTCATAGGTTTAATTATTTAAGTGATGCATGCCTAGTGACATATGTGACAGATATTAAGGTTGAAAGACTGTCATTACGTTGCTTGCGTGATATTACGTTGTATTCTTTAAATTTGATTCTCTAACAGGAAAACACCAAAATAGTGTATTCCATCACACATTTTTACCACCCACAATCACCCACTTATTAATTGAGAGAGAATATTTTTAACCATAAAATTAATGATATATATATATATATATATATATATATATATATATATATATATATATATATATATATATATATATATATATATATATATATATATATATATATATATATATATATATATATATATATATATATATATATATATATATTAATTTTATTTTTTTAGTAAATTTCAATTCAAAGATAATACTACTACGGATAAGATAAACCATTCACTGCTATATTTTTGATACCCCTAATGGACTTTGGCTAACGCGAGCCGATGTCCATCGAGAGATTTTCGCGCTATGCATTTCAATCCTTGAACGAAAGTTAAACAGTGTTGCCGGCAGGCCTTTACTATTGGCGTGATGAAATGCGACTAGAAAATACACAACCCGTTTAGCCGCTCGCTTTCGCTACTTCGTATTCCGAATAAGGTACAAGCGACAGACATTGGCAACGTCGCACATGGTTTCGTACCTCGTTTCGCTGGGGCAGGGAAGCCTTGATATCTCCGAACTGATTCAGAGCACCCCATTTAAATGAACCATCTATCCGCAGTAGTATTTATCTTTGATAAAATCCTGTCTTCATTTTACATTCTAAGAAAACTCAGGTTCAATCAGATTGCAAACAAAAAAATACAAACTCGAAATATACGATATTACGGCCCCTGCCTCGGCGCGTTCCGCGTAAAAATTTGAAGTTTTTAGATATTTTTCCTTACTTGTGTCTTAAAACATACTTACATATCAAATTTCAAATTTCTACTCCTTTGGAAAGTGCCCCCTAATTTCGATGAGTGAGTCAGTCAGTCAGAAGTAAAATGGGCGATTTTTAAAATAATAATGATAATAACAATAAAAATAAGTCTGGCCACGAGGACAATGCTTGGTTGTTCCTGGTGCTACCGAACCAAGGAAATTTAAAGGTGTATGGAAACCCAATGCTATGGCCCATTCGATCAAAAAATGTCCAGCCCAGTATGAAAATAACTGTCAGAGTTGGCCCCGTGAATTCTGCGCAATAACAAAATTCCAGGAAATAATTTAATGTGTTGCATACTTACACACTGATAAATCAGTGTGTAGTTAGGAAACACATTATACTTTTATGAGAGCCGGAGTACCGTTTTTTTTTCGTTGCGGTTTGTGCCCTTTGCGCCGTATTAGTTTCGATTGTTTTGCTTTGTGTGATTATATTTTGTGGTTGCAGAAGTTTTTTGGATTGATAAGAACCTTCTTATTTTTAGTAATTAGTGTTTATTAAATTGTGACTATAATTTTGTGTTTATTGTTTGTTACTTAAAATATCGTAACCAAATGACTAGAGGTTGTATGGTTTTGTCTTGCAAATTCAAGGGTAACATACCCGGCATTTTTTACTTTAGGTAAGTATTTCTTATATTTAAATTAGGTGCTTCTTATGAGGCGTAATGTTAGGTAACCGAATAAATAATAATATATCAATTATGAATAATAGAAAATGAAAATTTCATAGGAAATAGAAGTGAAAAAAGTAAGGCAATCTTAACTATCTTTTAGATGATTTCCACAATGTTTGTGTATTTCTGTAGATTATTAAAAAGAAATAAGGTGTACATTTCATTTAATAATTTAGTACATTCTTTTAAAGGATCAAAATTATTAATTACTGGGCAGACCAGGCAAATTTTAATATATGCAGGTCCCTTTAATTAAATGAAAGAAAGTACAATTTTATGTTAAAGTTCCTTTTTGCTTTTTCTGTATTAGATTATCAACTTTTTAAGCTCGACATACTGTAGACACATAATATTTAACGGATGTTATAATGGATACCTAGGTACCAAAGGTTACTAAACATTTTTAACCAGTTATTCTGTCTCATGAATGTTTGTTATTAGTGAAAAGCATATGCCTTAAAAGCAGTTATAAAAATTTTCACTTTTTAATGTACAACCAGAATCTTAGGATTAGATTAAACTCATTTACACTATCTTGCCCTTCTTTTATCACAAAATTGGTGATAAGTACGTGAAACTATCATAAAATCGTGTTTTTGTTTATTTACAAAGATTTTTGGTAAAAATACAAAACTTCCTAAAATATCAACCATTTAAATAGAAGGCTGTAAAGTTGCGCCATCTATTCTTTCCATATTATATCAGATGATATAAAATCCAATATCACATAATAATTTTAAATATAGTAGTATCGTTTAATAACAAACAATTTTGTGCAAAAAAAACAGTGAATGTTTGAATTTGACATTTGATGATGTCAACTTTATAGATAGTAACAAAGAATTATGGAAGTCCGGCCCTGACCTACTATTCATTGCGCAAACTCCGCGGGGCCAATCCCCCTATTTCCGCTGCCCTGCACGCCTGGACAATTTTGTTCTACAGTATTGGGCTTCCATACACCTTTAAACTTCCTTGCACCGAACACGAACAATCTAAGCAAGACGGTACTGCCAGCGAGCTTGAAGGGGTTGCGGGCACCAACAGCAACCTACGAGAGGCCTTAAATCGGTCCAGTAGCCTATGTAATACCGGTAACGGCCGTGGCTCTGTGGGGTGACATCCCGCAGGGTCGCGGATATCTCGCATTGTCACAAAAAGCAATGATGAGCAAGGTTCCAACAAACCACCCCGTTCGGATAGGGGTGCAGGGCAGGTTGAAGGAGTTACTGGACGGACGCCCTTAAACGACCTTGGCAATGGACATGGACGCTTCACGTGGAGGGACGAGCTTAAGGACGATCTGATGGATGCATATGCATTCAGCGACCTCAACACTATGGACTACATGAGACGAATGCATGCCGCATGGTGTGCTAAACAGCCTGAATTCAGTCATCTATCCGACCAGCGTTTGAGAGACTGTAGGTTATAAATATGTTCTATAGTTTTGCGGCGGATTCATGTTTTAGTTTGTTTTATTTGGGATACGCGCCTTACTACTTTTTGGAAAATGGGACCTCTTCGGTCCAGGTCCCGGGGTATACAAGCTGACCCTGTCCAGCCCTATTGAACAACCAAATTTAAGACAAAATCAAAATAGACCTATTACAAATCTATTTTTACCATATATTCCTGGCTTATCAAATAAAATTAAACAAATAGGTAATAAATTTAATATTCGCACTATCTTTAAAACACAAAACACTATTAGATCCCAAGTAACAAAAACAGAACCATACAATATAAACAAAAACACAAAAAATGTTATTTACAAGATCCCTTGTGAATGTAATAAATTTTATATAGGTGAAACTTCCAGACCATTCGCCAAACGCATTAAAGAACATAGAACATACATTAAAAACACAGAATTCCACAAATCGTAAACCATAGGCGCGCTGGTATATGTATTTTTATATTATATTTATATATCTAGATATATTTATCCTTAATTGAATCGTTCATTTCAAAAACGACTTAAGTCAATAATTTTGCTTTTTGAGATTTTACTAACAAACATTTCTTCGAACATAGACGCACAGTGTGTGCTAAAATGACACAAGTCCCAAAAAACTGTGTGCCAAAAAAAACCAAAAAAAAATTGAAAACATCCGGCAAGCGCAGAACAGTATTTGAGAGCAACATAAGGGGTTCTACTAAAACATCCTGCGTTGGCCAACCAATGAAGATAATACAAAAGAGGGTGAAAATTACCTTGAATTTGACTATGTGTCCTAATTTTTTTTTTAATTTGGTTTTTGGTTTACTTATTTTTATATGTGGAACTAAAATATATAACAGTTATTTTTTGTATCGTTTAAAAAAAAACGGTTGATTTTCTTCTCTGGGTGGTAAGTGTTTTTTAACTAGCATTATTATACTAGGTATTTCCCCAATGCGTATTTATTATAAATTTATTTATTCTGTGTAGTATTAGTTTTTGGCTTCTCATGTAAAATCTAGTTTTCTGACTTAGGTCGTTTTTGAAATGACCGATTCAATTGCAAATAAGGTTAATAAATATTAAAAGTATTCCGATTTCTTGTGTTGTGTCAACTAAAATTATACCGATTTTCGATCCTAATATTTTTATTATTTACTTTACTTATATTTTGTATACGATTGCACGGTTTAATGTTCTGTTTTTATATTTGTTGAGAACAACACAACATATTGTAAATAAATTTAAATACTGATCATTGCATAACTAAAATAAATATTTGAATAAAATATATATTCCAGGAAGTTGTTAGGCCTAATTCAATCTGCCTCCCTAATGACGTACCGACGGCCATTATTTGGCAGACCAATTAGGTTTGATTACTGTCTACCTGTGACAGTCCTTATTTGGCAAACTAATAATCTTTCTAAATGTGGAATTTCGTAGGTCTTATTATTGTTACAGTGTTATAGTGTTACAGTTACCAAAATGGCTTGTTCAACAACACGTGCACACCTCGGCCATTTAACATTAAACGAAAAGCATATTGTTAAAAACGTATTCGATTATATCACAAATGACCAAAACTGTGATTTAATTGTGGATGATAGAGTTGAAAAATGTGCTTTAATGACGGAGTTGGAAAAGCGACAGTTTATAAAATTCTAAAACAAGAAAAAGGGGAAGGTATAGCGACAGCTTTCGACCAAGCAAAAAAGAACTTTAGATAACAGATGACACAATTAGACGTATTGTACCGGGTGCCCAAATAAGAAAGGACGCCGGCTGTATCTCAGAAAATGTTTATCGCACAGCGCTTGGGAAAAAATATTTTTGGTAAAAGTGGTCAAGAGAAATAGCTGGGAATTATTTTCAAGTTTCTAAAATGGCCGCTAGGGGGCGTAACTGCAATCTTTAATCTAAAAAAGTGATGTTTCTGTAAATTTTGCTATATTAACGTAACAAAAAAATACCTGATCTTTAGAGCCGAGGATGATCTGAACCTTTTTTGTTTGACAAATTTTGCTATATCTTTAAAAATAAAGTGGTGGGGGGTATTCAAAGGTTTCCGTAAAACACACCCTGTATCTTCGAAACGGCTAAGCCGATTTTAACAAGCTTAGGCTAGTCGACAAGCGCTTTTCTTGGGCTATAAATGTTACAATATTTAAAGTTTTGTTAGTTTTACATGTCGCCGCTAGAGGGCTCTTTTCAACATTCCGACATAAATGGTTAATTTTCTCAAAAAAGTTAAATGCATTGGTATATTTTTTTTTGTATGAAAAAGAAGCTAAATCATGCCTAAACAAGCACGCGAAAACCCTATCTCGATATCTTGTTTCTTACCTAAAATTTAGGCCGAAGAAAATTTTATACGTCAATGTCTCAAAAACTATAAAAGCTAGAAGAAATATTATATATAAATATTATATTAAATATAAATAGACATAAATTATGTATTTTTACAAAACCTTTAATGTAGGTTATAAAATATTTTCGCCTAAATGCAATACTTTACGAGTTATAATCAAAAAATCGAATGTTCAGGATTTTTTCAAGGTATACCCCTAGAATTCGCTTTTTTGATTATAACTCGTAAAGTACTGCATTTAAATGAAAAGATTATATAACCTAAATTAAAGGTGTTGTAAAAATACACAATTTTTGTTTTATAACATTTCTTGTAGCTTTTATAATTTTTGAGATATTGAAGTATAAAATTTTCTTTGGTCTAAATATTAGGTAAGGAACAAGATATCGATATGCGGTTTTCACGAGCTTGTTTAGACATTATTTAGCTACTTTTTCATAAAGAAATTTTTTTTTTTTTTGAGAAAATTAACCATTTCTGTAGGAATGTCGAAAAAAGCCCTCTAGCGGCGACATGTGAAGCTAACAAAACTTCAAATATTATAACATTTATAGCCCAAGAAAAGCTCTTGTCAACTAGCCCAAGCTTGTTAAAATCGGCATAGCCGTTTCGAAGATACAGGGTGTGTTTTACGGAATCCTTTGAATTTTTAGAGATATAGCAATAAGTCAAACAAAAAAGGTTTAGATTATCCTCTACTTCAAAGATCATGTATTTTTTTGTTAGGTTAATATAGCAAAATTCACAGAAACATCCCTTTTTAGATTCAAAATTGCAGTTACGCCCCCTAGCGGCTATTTCAAAAACTTGAAAATAATTTCCAGCTATTTTTCTTGACCACTTTTACCAAAAATATTTTTTCCCCAACGCTGTGCGATAAATATTTTCTGAGATACAGCCGGCGTCCTTTCTTATTTGGACACCCGGTACATGGTTGCTTCATGGAAAAAAAATTTTTCGAGCTGTCGGACAATTCAAACAATAAAAGACGGAGGTCTTTTATTGTTTGAATCTAAAAAAAAACAGATGATTATCACGAAGACATGAATTCTGATGTATTTGAAGATTGGTTTTCGCAGATGATCGACTTAATACCAGAGGGTTCTGTTATTGTAATGGATAACGCAAGTCACCATTCTAAAACACTGGAATATGTCCCAAATTAAGCTGGCTCAAAAAAGATACTGAACTCTGGTTAATGCAGAAAAACATTTAATTTCCTTAAGATAGTGTTAAGCGAGAGTTATTACAACTAGTAAAAATAATTGAAGTGGCGATAAATAAAGATAGTTACACAAATTTCGTCGTTAAAAAACTTTTTTAAAATGCCATATCTAATGTTTCCCATGTTTAACATGTGCTACATATAGAAAATAAAATGTGGATTACGGATATAGTAGTCGATAAAACTGTTGAACCTCTAATTTAAAACGATACTTAAATGATTCAAGCAGTGATAGTTCCTTAAGTGATCTGTCAGATATGGAAAATTGCTAAGAAGTAGATGTAAGTAATTCATCTATGATATGGATTTTGTATCCCAGAGCCAGACTATGGTAAGTCCAAAAATCAACTTTTCAGTAAAGTCATTTTATTGAATTATTTTTAAAAATTTCTAAATCGTAAAATAATATTTTGCTGAATTAAGAAAATGGTTTATGTTTGATTTGGTCTTGAGGATTGGAGTAAAGAGAATATAATACTTATTTAAGATTATTTTTCATTTTGGTGACATTTTCAGATTTAATTTGTACTTAACATAGTCTGGCACAGTGGTGTATTTTTAATAAGCATTATTGTTTAATTATAAATTTTTAACTTTAGTTTATTTTATTATTTTAATTAGTGCATTTTTAATATTTCAATATTTTATTGTTGTACTTGTAAAATAGTTTTTTTATTGTTTTAAGTATTTTTATAAGGTTAGTTTAAAAGTATTGACGATTGCTAAACAAAAATGTAATTTTGCTTACGGCAAATAAATAAATAAAACTTGTAAATATTTTCTTATATTTTTACTCAAGCCCAAGTATTAATTGTCAAATATTAAAATATATTATAAAAAATACAATTCCTATTTTGAAAAAATTAATTAAATTTTTCTTAACAAGCACCAGCCCAAGCGTAAGCCACTGTCAAGGGTTTTATAGCATTATTTTGGCCGACACTACGTTATTCTTTTGTTGTTCGACCCAAAGGGCTGCCTTATATTAGACCGGGGCCGGAAGGAGTACCGGCAGCATTCTAATTGTCATTGTAAATTAAATTCTAAAATATTAACGGCGGTTTGCACCGTTGTGGTTTTCTGTTTTCTTAACTAAGGGACGTTTTGAATGTGACTATTGTCATAATATTTGGCACCGTCTCAATGCAACTTAGGTTAAGAAGGGCTTAAAACTGCTTAAACCACAGTGGTGCAAACCGCCGTAATACCCATACTAATACAAGAAGCTTATTAGCATAAATTTAAATATTTTATTACTATCGCTTGCAACGAAACAGAGTATAACTAACCATGACCGACCAGAACTTAGGGCTTTTAAATTTGTCTAAAAGGTCGGTCGTGTTTAGTTCTGGTTAGTTAAAGCGGCTTTTTATTTTACCCAATTATATTTCAGACGTGAAAATGCGGGGACCTATTAGAAAAGACCCCGTTTTGGCAACACTGCACGCTTTCATATAAATATTTAATTTACTAGTACTATAGGAGCAATTGAGTGCTTGCCTGCACAGCACGAAATCACTGCCGTTGATAACTCAAACTCAAAACAGCTTTATTGTCTAAGAAATAAATTTTATTGACAAAGCAACTAATATAAACTATATGCTTAACATATTAACCTACAAATAAACATAAATCTAGTAAAAGAACAAAATCTAAAACTAATGTCAAACGATAAAAAAGATGTAAAAATATTACTATTTAAAATTTATTTATTTATTTTTTTAATATGGCATGACAAACAAATGTAATATGAACATAAAAAGTAAATCTTTAATTTCAAAAGGTCTGATATTCTTTGGATAATTATATTTACTTAAAATACGAAAATATAAAATATAATATACATTTATTAAATAAAATTGACATTAAAAAAATACTACAAAAAAGAATAATACCTAAAACTGGTATTAAAGTCAGATGGTAAAAACAATGAAATGTAAATAGACAATGATTCAATCTGGCAAGACAAACAAAAGTAATAAAACACAAAAAGTAGATCCAGAATTAAAATTGCAGATATTTTATGAGATAATATAGATATTAAACGTGGTAAAAAATTAAATTCAAGGTAGCATGTAACGGAAAAATTGAAAAATATAAAAAATATCGGTGGATCATTAAAAACTATTTTGTTGCTTGTATAGTCTGTCTCAAAGTATACCGTGTTAGCTCTGGCCTTCATTTATGGATTATACCTGCCGACAGCAATAAAACTGCGGATCGGTAGGTAATAAAGGACAGAACATTAGGGACGGACTTTAATAATAAAAAGATTTATAATTTATTGTTTATTTAGGTAAGTATAATCTTAAAATTACATTAAGAAATTAAATATATGCAAAGTTTTAATAAATTTATAACTGCATTATCTATACATAATTACATTTTTAATATAAATATCTAAATCTAATTCTGTTTCACTATCAGAGTTATCATTGAGATTAATTACAATAGGATTCATGTTGTTTTGGATAGAAATGTAAGAGTCCTCAATTTTTATAATTTGAAAGTGAATTTTTCCAGCTCTCAACTGGTATGTTAGTAATTACATTTTTTTTATCAAATTTATAACACTGAGACTTAAAGTAGGTGTAACATTTTCTGCTATGATCTTTGATTTTACTTGGTTCCACAAATGCTGTATGGGGTTAAACATACAGTGATACGGAGGAAGCCGTAAGACAGTATGCCCAGCCTGTTCAGCCAAATTATCACATACATATTGTTTTTTAATTGCATATGAATTTAGGACTTACAAAAGTTGCGTTTTTTTGCAACTGAATTCAAAATAAATATCATTTTCTAACAAATATTCCTGGATTTCAGTTTTTGAACTTGATGAAGCTGGTGCTTTGTGTAGCAGACAGCTGTGGTAGCTTGCGTTATCCATGACAATAACACTGTTATTTGGAATATTTTTTAAAAGATAATTTTGAAACCAGTTTTCAAAAAGTTCTGCACTTGTATCCTCATGATAATCCAAGCTAGAATCCTTAATATTCTTTGCAGACAACAGCAAGCAGTTTGGGACAAATCCGTCTTCTGAACCAGCTTGTATTATGGTAATGCGTTTTCCTTTATTTGAATGTGCTTTCGTCTGACAGTTTTGACTGGAATCAACCCATCCTTTGGATACTGTGTCGTGTGTATCGGACCATGTTTCATCAAGGTAAATTATGGATCTGTTTTCTAACCAATATCTTTTAATTTCTTGAAGGCAATTAAATCTCCAAGTGCGTAATCTGTGCGATTCCATTACTACTTGTCTTTTGTCTATTTTGCGGTATTTAAATCCCATTTTACAAACAACTCTATAAAGGGTGGCACAGCTAATTATTTATATTGGTTTCGTCTTCGTCTAGCTTTTTTTTCAGTTTATCCAAGGTAGGAATAACTCCGCTTTCATAAAGACAATATATTTTCCTTCTTATTAGGTCCTGATCACTATTGTCTATACGGTGAGATTGAAAATCACTACGTTTTTTTCTTTTGTTCAATTCTTCACTAATAATAATATCCCTTATCGATGATATTGGAGTTTTTGTAAGTAGACAGGTTTCTTTTAAAGCTTCTTGTTTAATTAGACCTCTACTGATTAAAGTTTCATACACATTTTTTACAACCTGTTTTGCATCTAATGACAAATGATTTCGACGCGACATAGTTATATTCTAGTAAAACAACTTTTTTGAAACGCACAGTAAAAACGGTTTTTCAACACTGCCACTAAAATATTAGCCAAAATATTTATATGCCTAATGGTTAATACTCAAGAAATACCTGGCCCACCCCTGCCCTTATGAACAAATGGGATTACCCAATAACAATAGGTAATAAAATCGTTAAAGGTTTATTGGGGTCTGGTCCGTCAAAAGCCATAACGATATACTTTGAGACAGACTATACTATAAGAGCAATTGAGTGCTTGCCTGCACAGCAACAAAATCACAGCCATTGATAACGTGGTGAAAAATAAAGCTCAAGGTAGCCTGTTTTCAAAAAAAAATCTAATTTTTGATATTGCTAATTTATAGCAACAAAATCGTGAGATACAGTCGACAGGTAATTAATAATTTATTAAAAATTCCTGCTATCTTTATATGACTATAGCAGTAATTTCGATTCGGCTTGAGCAACAAAATCCAGTGTTTTTTTTATCGAGTTTTGCTAATTTACCCCTGCTAGCCTGATGGAGCTTAGATGGAAAAATTGGTAAAATTTTACTTTATGGACCCCACGCCGATTTTTATAAAATTTTGCATACGGGGGTTTTTTGGGGCGAGGGTCACGAACCTAAAATTAGTTTTTTCCGGCAACCTCTCGTTTTTGAGTTATAAGGCCCCCAAGTGAACTAACCTCAAAATTATTTCTTCTTGAAACTGATTACCAATAAATGGGAACATACACTGATTAGGCACTTATGTATTAAACAGATACACTTAAATTTACAATAATTTACTTATTGTCTATTTTAAGTAAAAATTATGTTAAATTAATCCACTTTTCTGTGCGTTGTAAGAAGATATATGATGTATAACTGGTTGCCTGATTTATAATTAGGTTGTAAAGATATAAAAAACTGGATTTATTTGATTTGTTTTTTACTAAAAATAGGCAATAAACTTTTGTAACTTTTAGTGTATTCCTTTAATATATAAGTGCCCAATCAGTGTATGTTCCATTTTGACGGTACTCAGTTTCAAGAAGGATGAACTTTGGAAAAATGTCCATTTTGAGGTTAGTCCACTTGGAGGCCTAATAAATCAGGTTCCGGAAAAAACTGATGTTAGATTCCTGATCAGCGCCCCGAAAAAACCCCGTATGCAAAAATTCATAAAAATCGGCGTGGTGTCCGAAAAGTAAAATTTTACCGAAAAATTTTAGAGATAAATTTTTTAGGTAAGAAATCCTTTAAGTTGTAAAACCATCTTTAAAGAACAAACACATAGTTCAGGAGACTTTGACGAACATGTTCCAGGATAAAAAAAACTGCGTTCTTTTAACATCGAAAATTTGTAAGTATGATGTTGGCAGCAGGTTAAACATAACAATAAATAGCATAATAAAAACTACCGTAACCTAACTTTTTTTATTAAACCTAAAAAAAAATAACCCAAAAACCAAACTAAACTAAACTTTTTAGTTATAAAATCTTGAAAATACTTTCATTAAAAAAATATTCCTAGCAAAAAATTGCACCTTAAGCCCTCTGTAACAACTTAGCGAACAAATTTAGATTTTTGTAAAACATTTCGGTTAAAGCAAAGAAACAGGCAAAGTTGGTCCAAATATACAAAATACAATTAAAAGACACTGGAAAATGAAAAAAAAATCTACTTACCGAAAATACTTCTTATGACATACTCCAACTGATCTAGAACTACCAGTACCTAACGTAATAACAGCAAGATCAAACAATTTGGCCTGGTACCGAACCACTCTTAGATAATTTGGACTGAGGACAGGAAAGACCAGCACGCTGAAAGTAAAAATGATACTGAAAGTAAAATCTCCGACTGGTACAATGTTGCCTGCTCACGCCAAAATGC
>JAHBCN010005269.1:56893-104430 GCA_019359885.1 Listronotus oregonensis
TTTTGGTCAGGAATAGTGAGAAAAGTCAGGAAAAATGAATTTGAATATTTTGTGGGAACCCTGCAAAATCGGTCATATCTGGTTTTTACATATTTGTCGTGATAGTAATATCTTAAAAGGGATTACTATATTTGGTGCACTTAGTTATTGTGTGAAATAAGTCACGTGATTTAGATTTAAATATTCTTTTACGGGGTAAACAATTATGCCACCCATTAATAGTGGTGGTATTTTTTTTGCTTTTACAAGTTTTTCGTCCTGTTATGGCTATGTTATTCGTTAACATCCGTTGTGCGTCCCAGCCTAGTTTTTTAAGAGTATTATACTTTTTATATTATATTTTATAATTAAAAATAATTTTTGTTTTAAACGAAACTGAAATGAGAAATGCGTCACATCAAAGACTAAGTGTTCAAAATACTTAAATAACTTAGTGCATATTATTATGAAGCGGAAAAAAATGTAAACATTTATATTATATTATATGTATATATGTGGATACGGAATAAGAAAATGGAGGGTGGCTCCATAGAGTTGTTTGTAAAATGGGATTTAAATACCGCAAAATAGACAAAAGACAAGTAGTAATGGAATCGCACAGATTACGCACTTGGGGATTTAATTACCTTTAAGAAATTAAAAGATATAGGTTAGAAAACAGATCCATAATTTACCTTGATGAAACATGGTTCGCTACACACGACACAGTATCCAAAGGATGGGTTGATTCCAGTCAAAACTGTCAGACGAAATCACCTTCAAATAAAGGAAAACGCATTACCATAATACACGCTGGTTCAGAAGACGGATTTATCCCAAACTGCTTGCTGTTGTCTGCAAAGAATATCAAGGATTCTAGCTTGGATAATCATGAGGATACAAGTGCAGAACTTTTTGAAAACTGGTTTTAAAATTATCTTTTAAAAAATATTCCAAACAACAGTGTTATTGTCATGGATAACGCAAGCTACCACAGCCGTCTGCTACACAAAGCACCAGCTTTATCAAGTTCAAAAACTGAAATCCAGGAATATTTGTTAGAAAATGATATTTATTTTGAATTCAGTTACAAAAAAACTTTTGGAAGTCCTAAATTCATATGCAATTAAAAAACAATATGTATGTGACAATTTGGCTGGACAGGCTGGGCATACTGTCCTACGTCTTCCTCCGTATCACTTTATGTTTAACCCCATAGAGCATTTGTGGAACCAAGTAAAATCAAAGATCAGAGCAGAAAATGTTACACCTATTTTAAGTCCCAGTGTTATTAATTTGATAAAAAATGTAATTACTAACATACCAGTTGAGAGCTGGAAAAATTCACTACAGCACATTATAAAATTGAGGAATCTTACATTTCTATCCAAAACAACATAAATCCTATTGTAATTAATCTCAATGATGACTCTGATAGTGAAACAGAATTAGATTTAGATATTTAGGTTAAAAATGTAATTATGTATATGTACATAATGCAGTTATAAATTTATTAAAACCTTTGCATATATTTAATTTCTTAATGTAATTTTAAGATTATTCTTACTTAAATAACCAATAAATTATAAATCTTTATATTATTAAAGTCCGTCCCTAATGTTCTGTCCTTTAATACCTACCGATCCGCAGTTTTATTGCTGTCGGCAGGAATAATCCATAAATGAAGGCAAGAGCTAACACGGTATACTTTGAGACAGACTGTAATATCGCTTATTACAGATCCCTTTTGGCCGAACCTTTAAACATATACCTACCTGGAGGCAACCCTGCCGTTTGGCCGTGCGAACAGCGTTCATGAGAGAGAAAAAATAATAAGTCTAGTATCTTTCTCTCTCACTTCGCGTGCTGATTAGTGGGTATATACCCCGCTGACCAATCAGCACGCAGCGCGGTTGTATATGGTAGGCTTACACCTAATCTTCTTTCTCTCTTGCACGTTTTTTTTGTACGGCCGAGCAGCAAGGATGTCTGTGGCCAGAGATTGTACCTACCTATAGGTAGCCTTGCCGCTCGGCCGTGCGAATAGCGTCCGTTAGAGTAAAAAAAGAATATAACAGCGTAATAATCATTTTTAATTTATTGTTTGTTTAGGCATTACAGGGAATCACTAAATGGTTCGTTCTTGTTAGTCAAATAAGGTTTTTTCGCTGTTTGCCAACAATACATGTACTGGCTAGTCATTTCAGGGAATGACAGATTTCAGTGTTTGACGCTAACATATATAAACGTCCACACCAAATGTTCTTTGGTGTGGACGTTTATATTAAAGTTTAAAATGCTTCTAGCCCTGTTAAAAAGTTTCATATGAAAAAAATATTTGACAGAAGGGTTGTTTAGGTATAAAGTTTTTAGGTATTAAATATGTGAGAGGAGTCTATTTATTAGATATTTAAGTCAAGCAAGGACTAAATATAAATATTTTTTTTCTTACAGAATTTTTTATTTTTTAGAAAGTAACTTGGATAATATTCCCGTCGTTATTGCTGATATAGATAGTCACGAATCCTTGGTTAATATGGCTAAAAGAACTAGGCTAGTGATCAACTGTGTTGGACCATACTTTTTCCTGGGTGATGCAGTGGTAAAGGCATGTATCGAAGCCGGGACGCATCATGTAGATGTGAGTGGAGAACCCGAGTATATGGAGAGACTTCAGTTGGAACAACATGATGCTGCTGTAGAAAAAGGTACTAGTTATTACATTTTTAAATATTACTCATCCCTTAAAACCTCGTCATTCTAAGAATGTCATAGTCATAGAAATTAAAAATGGGCCTAAAAAAGTTCTGTCATGTGATGAAGTCTTAACCAAGGAAGTTTAAAGGTTTATGGAAGCCCAATACTGTAGAACAAAATTGTCCAGGCGTGCAGGGCAGCAGGAATCGGGGGATTGGCCCCGCGGAGTTTGCGCAATGAATTGTAGGTCAGAGCCGGACTTCCATAATTCTTTGTTACTATCTATAAAGTTGACATGATCAAATGTCAAATTCAAGCATTCACTGTTTTTATTTTATTTTTTGCACAAAATTGTTGGTTATTAAACGATACTACCATAGAATATTTAAAATTATTGTGTAATATTGGATTTTATATCATCTGATATAATATGAGAAGAATAGATGGCGCCACTTTACAGCCTTCTATTTAAATGGTCGATATTTTTGGGAGTTTTGTATTTTTACCAAAAATCTTTGTAAATAAATAAAAACACGATTTTTTAAAAATAAATTTCAAACGTTGTATGATAGTTTTATGTACTTATCACCAATTTTGTGATAAAAGAAGGGCAAGATAGTGTAAATGAGTTTAATCTAATCCTAAGATTGTGGTTGTACATTAAAAAGTAAAAAATTTATAACTGCTTTTTAGGCATATACTTTTCACTAATAACAAACATTCATGAGACAGAATAACAGTGGTTAATGTTTAGTAACCTTTGGTACCTAGGTATCCATTGTAACGGTAACCGTTAAATATTATGTGTCTACAGTATCTCGAGCTTAAAAAGTTGATAATGTAAGTTTAAGAAACCAAAAATCTAATTTCTTTTTAAAGAAATACAGAAAAAGCAAAAGGGAACTTTAACATAAAATTGTATTTTCTTTTATTTAATTAGAGGGACCTGTATATATTAAAATTTGCTTGGTCTGCCCAGTAATTAATAATTTTGATCCTTTAAAAGAATGTACTAAATTATTAAATGAAATAAAAGTACCCAAATGTAAACCTTATTTCTTTTTAATAATCCACAGAAATACACAAACATTGTGGAAATCAAATAAAAGATAGTTAAGATTGCCTTACTTTTCTCACTGCTATTTCTTATGAAATTTTCATTTTCTATTATTCATAATTGATATATTTTTATTTTTTCGGTTACTAAAGGTGTGGTTCCTTCCACGCGGCCGTCGCATGCGACTAACGCATGCGGCCGCCGTTTAACCAGGTGGTTTCTTAGGACCGCGGCTCAAACTCGCGATAGCAAAATTATTAGTGTAAAGGGAATAATCTTTGGTAAGAGGTGATGGATGATCTAGCAATATATTTATTATTAGAAGAAAAAGAGGATGACGAAATACTATTACAATTAGCCAGCCTGAAACATAGTAATGCCCCTATAAATCCAATATTTCAGCGAAGACGCGATGAGGGTTGTTATACTACATTAATAAATCGACATCTGCAACAGGATGAAGTAAAATTTAGAAAATATTTTAGACTGAATAAAGCACAGTTTAGTTTTATTCTTGACTTAATAAAAGACGATATAAAGACCGAGCCATAAACAGAGTTGAATATCCAATAACCCCAGAGGAAAAATTAGCCATTGTATTAAGGTAAATCTGTACAGGGTGTCCCAAATTCGAGTCTTATCATTAGGATCTCGGAAACTTGAAAAGATACGAGATGGGTTAAATGAACTTTAAAATTTTCGAATACATACTTTTGGAAAATAACCGATTCTTGGCGATTTCGTTTTTATTTTTTTATGACTTTATTTAAATGGATGTAACAAAATAACTTTTACATTTTTATTGCTACTTTTTTTGTTCTACGAGATAGTGTTATTAGATTTATACACCGACGTTTCGTCTTTAAGCTGCCATCATCAACTGTTTTTTTTAATACGGCCCTGGATTTTTTTATTATGTATTTTAGGAGCTATTAACTCCCCAAAACCAATAATGTATTGCACTTATTCGAAAAAGATATATTAATGGCAATTTTCATAAGAAACCATATATTAGAGAGAGTCAGATAATATATTTTTGGCAGGATCTTGGGAAAACATTAAACTGATTTTTTCAAATAACTGCGAAACATCATTGGATTTTGGATCTTAAAAGCTCTTAAAATGCGTAATAAAAAATCCAGTACCTCATTTAAAAAATAAAGTTTCAATTTTCAACAATTAAAAAAAAACGGACATTCCACACAAAACAACACAAACAAAATATCAGACGCACACACGACTGCGGCTACACTGCTTCTTCAGCAGTTCAGTCGCATCAATCGCAGTCGTTGACAGCGGACGCATACGACGGCCGCTTGGAACAAACCAGGCACATTTAAAAACATGAGTAGGAGTGCTTTGCGGCTAAGGTAGGCCGCGTGGAAGGAAACATACCTTTAACGTTACGTCTCATAAGAAGCACCTAATTTAAAAAAAAGAAATACTAACCTAAAGTAAAAAATGCCGGGTTTGTTACCCTTAGATTTGCAAGACAAAACCATACAACCTCTAGTCATTTTGTTACGATATTATAAGTAACAAACAATACGAGAAACAGAAAATTATAATCACAATTTAATAAACACTAATCACTAAAATAAGAAGGTTTTTATCAATCCAAAAAACAAAATATAATCACACAAAGCAACACAATCGAAACTAATACGGCTCCCATAAAAGTATAATGTGTTGCCTAACTACACACTGATTTATCAGTGTGTAAGTAGGCAACACATTAAATTATTTCGTGGAATTTTGTTATTGCGCAAAATCGGCGGGGCCAACTCTGACATTTATTTTCATACTGGGCTGGACATTTTTTGATCGAATGGGCCATAGCATTGGGCTTCCATACACGTTTAAACTTCCTTGGTCTTAACATGATTAATTTAATAATGATTTTAGTCGTGTTTTTTTTGTTTTAGTCAATGATTAAAAAAAACTAAATAAAAATATAAGTAAAAACATTGGATATTATTTAATAAACATAAACGCAGGGTAATGATGATAAATGTTTTATTTTCATTGTAGTATGAGATACTATACTACTACTGTAGAGACAGAAATACTTCTTTTCCTGATTTTTTCACTTTTTAATTTTAACGATAGATTTTGTTCTGAACCAGGTTACACTAGGGCATTTACAAGTAACCGTAGGGTTGTGATAGATTTTTTTGGATTTTTAGTTTGGGTTTTTATTTTCCGGAAAATTGTCTCCAAACTTTGATTTTTATGAAAAACTTAATTTTCGGCGCAAAAATGATCAGAGGTCCGAAAAAGTGTTCAAAAATGCAAGAAAAGATTATCCGTATTCCTTGAATGATTCTAAACAATTTTTGTTGAATCAAATTTTTCCTGCACCTTTTATGGGTGAAAGACCTTTTGCGTGGAAAATTTCATCATCATGGCCGTTTGTGGGAACGTAGACAGTCTTGTGGGGCTTACCAAGAGAAATATTTTTTTTCACATTTATGAAGTAGGTATAAAAGGTGAGCTAAGAAACCATAAGTTATGACTTTTCCCCCAGTGTCTAATTTGTCTTCCATAGATCCTCTTATAACTATCATGTTCGCTGCTGATTTACTCGACTAGAAACTACGACATTCGCTTACTTGTGGTAGACATGGACACATATATATTATTTGTCTGTTATTAGGCGGATTGGTATTAGATTTATCAATACGAAAACTATAAATAACCAAGGAAGTTTAAAGGTGTATGGAAGCCCAATACTGTAGAACAAAATTGTCCAGGCGTGCAGGGCAGCGGGAATAGGGGGGTTGGCCCCGCGATAAATAGTAGGTCAGAGCCGGACTTCCATAATTCTTTGTTACTATCTATAAAGTTGACATCATCAAAGGTCAAATTCAAGCATTCACTTTTTTTTTATTTTTTTGCACAAAATTGTTGGTTATTAAACGATACTACCATAGAATGGTTAAAATGATTGTGTAATATTGGATTTTATATCATCTGATATAATATGAAAAGAATAGATCGCCACTTTGCAGCCTATTATTTAAATGGTCGATATTTTTGGGAGTTTTGTATTTTTACCAAAAATCTTTGTAACTAAATAAAAACACAATTTTTTTAAAATAAATTTCAAACATTGTATGATAGATTTATGTACTTATCACCAATTTTGGGATAAAAGAAGGGCAAGAAAGTGTAAATGAGTTTAATCTAATCCTAAGATTGTGGTTGTACAATAAAAAGTGAAAATTTTTATAACTGCTTTTTAGGCATATAAATTTTACTAATAACAAACATTCACAAGACGGAATAACATTGGTTAAAAATATTTAGTAACCTTTGGTACCTAGGTATCCATTGTAGCAGTAACCGTTAATCCGTTAAATATTATGTGTCTACAGTATGTCGAGCTTAAAAAGATGATAATGTAAGTTTAAGAAATCAAAAATCTAATTTCTTTTTAAACAAATACAGAAAAAGCAAAAAGGAACTTTAACATAAAATTGTACTTTCTTTTATTCAATTAGAGGGACCTGTATATATTTAAATTTGCGTGGTCTGCCCAGTAATTAATAATTTTGATCCTTTAAAAGAATGTACTAAATTATTAAATGAAATAAAAGTACTTAAATGTAAACCTTTTTTTTAAATAATCCACAGAAATACACAAACATTGTGGAAATCATCTAAAAGATAGTTAAGATACTTCTCTCACTGCTATTTTCTATAAAATTTTCATTTTATATTATTCATAATTGATATATTATTATTTATTCGGTTACCTAACGTTACGTCTCATAAGAAGCACCTAATTTAAATATAAGAAATACTTATCGAAAGTAAAAAATTAGATTTGCAAGACAAACCCATACAACCTCTAGTCATTTTGTTACGCTATTATAAGTAACAAACAATTAACACAAAATTATAGTCACAATTTAATAAACACTAATCACTAAAATAAGAAGGTTTTTATCAATCCAAAAAACTTCTGCAACCACAAAATATAATCAACAAAGCAAGACAATCGAAACTAATACGGCTCTCATAAAAGTATAATGTGTTGCCTAACTACACACTGATTTATCAGTGTGTAAGTAGGCAACACATTAAATTATTTCGTGAAATTTCGTTATTGCGCAAAATCGGCGGGGCCAACTCTGACAGCTATTTTTATACTGGGCTGGACATTTTTTGATCGAATGGGCCATAGCATTGGGCTTCCATACACCTTTAAACTTCCTTGTAAATAACACGTCCTAGTATTAGTGTTAAATTTATTTTTAAACTGAAAAGGAAAGTTAAAAAGAAAAAAAAAACAAACAAATAGTAATTTTTTCCGAGCCCGTAATTAATTCATAATCTTTAAAAATATTTATAGTAATATCTTATATATTAGTTTTATCGTCTTGGATTTAGCGCTAAATGACTTATTTTATAAAGCTACTATATTGTGTTGTTTATTATCCAATGTTTTTAGGTTTAGGTTGCATTTTTTAAAACTTCTAAGTTGATTTTTTTCTCGACTTAAAAGTAAGACGCAAAAATAAATGTATTTGTTTTTTTTTTGACTGATTTTAAAATAAACAAAGATGCATGCATTTTGCATTTAGGTCTTGGTTTTTACTTGTTTTAAAGGTTATGAAAAAATGGTTATGGCCTTTATTTTCACGCATAGTTTTTAAGCGTTACTTTATTTTAAATTTTCTTTTTTATCGTCTAGGAGTATATGCTGTGAGCGCCTGTGGATTGGATAGCATTCCAGCAGATTTAGGCATAATTTATCTTCAGCAAAATTTTGAAGGCACATTAAACTCAGTGGAAACATATCTTAAAGGCTGGTCAGATAGTCCAAGTCAAGGTATGTTATAATAGTTGGAAGTTAGTGCGTCAAAATTTGTACTGATTAGAGTTGGGGCTATTTATATCAGTTGATTTAAATCATATATACATATATACATATATATATATATATATACAGGGTGATTCACGTTGAGTGTCCTATTAAAAGTTCTGGGAAACCAAAAAAAAGTACTTTTTGAAATTTGGCACACGGCCGTAACAGGTAATAAGCTACATTTTAAAAATATTTTGGCAAGTGCAGCGTTGCCAGATCTAACCGAAACCAACGGCAACATTGTAATTTTAAATGGAACACCCTGTTTTTTATTGCATATTCGGATTCTACACAAAATTCTAAGTAAGTTTTATTAACATCTTCCTATACCTATATATTACCGTTTTTAAGAAAATAATTAATTACTATTTTTTTTAAGGAAAATTATCATGTTAAAAAGGTTTCATATTTACGTGCCTAACCGAGCTGGATACTAGAAATTTTTTTGGGGTTAGACAATGCATGTATTTAAAAGATCTGCATGCTATTATAGCAATATATCCTACAGGGTGTCCCAAAAAATTTGCATTTTTACCGATATTAAATAATGATTAAAACTCAATTTTGTCAAATACAACATACTGTATTTTATCCCATTTTTGAATAGACCAATAATTTACCTACAAAATGTCCATACATGTTTCTATACCCATTTGCCACCGTTTTTTAAATACAAACGAATTTTGAATTTTTCCCTGTTTTTAAATACTATCTACAGTAAACCACCGGCTTAATTTACAATTTACCTAGGTAGGCCATGAAAGTTTGTATTTTAAATTGCTCTGACAACTATTTGACATATAAGGTAAAAATATTTATTTTGTTTGGTTAATAAGAAATAAATTCTTTAAAAATTTAAAATTGCTTATATTTAAAAAACGGTTGCAAATGGGTATAGAAAGATGTATGGACATTTTGTAGGTAAATTATTGGTCTATTCAAAAATGGGATAAAATACAGTATGTTGTATTTGACAAAATTGAGTTTTAATCATTATTTAATATCGGTAAAAATGCAAATTTTTTGGGACACCCTGTAGGATATATTGCTATAATAGCATGCAGATCTTTTAAATTCATGCATTGTCTAACCCCAAAAAAAATTTCTAGTATCCAGCTCGGTTAGGCACGTAAATTTTTAACATGATAATTTTCCTTAAAAAAAATTGTAATTAATTATTTTCTTAAAAACGGTAATATATAGGTATAGGAAGATGTTAATAAAACTTACTTAGAATTGTGTGTAGAATCCGAAAATGCAATAAAAAATGGGGTGTTCTATTTAAAATTACAATGTTGCCGTTGGTTTCGGTTAGATCTGGCAACGTGCACTTCCAAAATATTTTAAAATGTAGCTTATTATTTATCCGTGTGCAAATTTTAAAAGTACTTTTTTGGTTTCCCAGAACTTTTAATGGACACTAACGAATATATATATATATATATATATATATATATATATATATATATATATATATATATATATATATATATATATATATATATATATATATATATATATATATATATTTTCTGTACCCCAGAGGTAAACTGTACTAAGTCCACTTTTTGCTAAAAATGAGTTTTCTGTACTAAGTGACATGGCTTTTATTGCTCTACCAGAAAAAAAATCGTTTGTTGTCGATATAAGGCGGAATAAGAAATTAGAATGTTTTAAACAATACTAAGTCACAACTGCATCTCGAGGTAAACTGTACTATATGGACATAGTATTACCACACAGTATTATGTCCAAAACATATTGGACTTAGTACTGTATAATTTATATTTTGCCTGTCGGTGCTTGTCTCTAAGCGCTACTAGACGTTTAATAGATTTAGTAGGTGATTAATCCTCATAAGATAAACAGTGCACGATGTCTTCCAGAAGTGCTAAAATTTTTGCTGCGCTGAAAACCGTTAAACCTGTTGAAGAGGAAGAAAACTATCCAACTAATAGTATGTATTAAATTGAGTTCATTTGTTATCTTTATAATTAGTTTTATAGTTCATTACACCATTTGTATAATTTAGGTATAGTATAGTAATATTAACCATAATATGCTCTGCTTAAACTGTTTTAGTATTAGTCGTTTTAGCCCAAAGGCAGGTATAAATATTCATTAAAAAATCTTTTAATGGCCTAAGCCATGTTCACACGCTCTGCTTAAACCGTTTGTTTTATTTTTGTGAATATTTATATCTTCGTTTAGGCTAAAACAATTTATCCTAAAACAGTTTAAGCAGAGCCTATAAACATGGTGTGATTATCCAACTATAATAAATTTAAATATTTGCGCTATTTAAACACGACTAATAAATCTGTGTTTTTTTATAATTTTAACATAACTAAAATAGGGTGTTTTTTCAGGTTATCTTAAAGAGCCCGAACAATTTGATTCTATGGATAAATCTTGTCTTGTGGGAAGCCCAGAGTCAGTAATTAACACTGTACTTGATGTCGAATCAGGTAAATTTATATTTTTATGTTTTTAAATTTTTTTTATCCTCCGGTTTTTTAGAAAACGAAGATACAGAAATGGTTGAGCTACAAAGAGTTAACGAACCTTCTTGTTCTCACGACAACTACTCTGATGATAGCCTGAAAGATCCAGACTATCAGAACACAGACAACGAGGATGCATCTGATTCAAGTGCAGGATCAAATATGTCCAATGATTTTCAAACAAAGCAAAATAGTGTGCAGAACTGTACAAAAATTGTGACAAAAACACAGAAAGGAAGAAAACGCACAAAAAATAATATAATGTGGAAATCCAACATTAGAAAACAAAAACGTCTTTCTGGACAAGAGTATAATTCTAAGAAAAACACTTTAATACCTGCAAAAACATTGGGAGCACCTTGTCAGGAAACGTGTAGACATAAATGTACCGAAAAAGTTTCTGAAGGAGAACGCGAAAATATTTTTAGAAAGTTTTGGTCTCCATCAAAATCAATTGATCATAAACGTCAATTTGTTGCATCATCAGTATATTTAACGGATATAAAAAGAAGGCGTGAAAGAACTGGGGAAAGATCCAATAAAAAGAGTTCCAATAAAAAATTTAACTTTACTTTAAATGACCGTTCAGTAGAAGTGTGTAAGACATTTTTTTTGAGAACTTTAGGAATTTCGCAAACATTTGTTTCGACTGCTTTGTCAAAAAAATGTATTGGAGGCCTAGTAGAAGCAGATAAGAGAGGTAAAAAAACTCCACCAAATAAAATATCGAGTGAGATCAAAGACAGTATAAGAAATCATATTTTAAAATTCCCAACAGTAGAGTCGCATTATAGCAGAGAAAGATCTTCCAAAAGATACCTTGACAGTAGTTTAAATATTTCTCGCATGTATGAATTCTACAAGCAAGAGATGTTGCTCCAGAAGATGCCTGAGGCTGATGTTCCCAAACTTTGGCTTTATAGTGAAATTTTTAATAGTGAATTTAACTATTCCTTTAAGCTGCCAGACAACGACACTTGTGACCAATGTGATCAATATCTAATAAAACTAAAAGAGTCTCCAACGGTTGACGAAAGACTCGATACACAAAAAGAGTACGACAAACACGTGAACGAAGCTAGTAATCGGTACAGCCTAAAAGCCCAAGACAAACAGAATGGAAAAGTGAACAAAAAACTGAAAGTAATTATGGTTGATTTGGAAAAGTGTTTACCAACGCCTGCCTTATCAAATGCTCAAAGTTTTTATTCGCTAAAATTGTGGACCTTTAACTACACAATTAAAGACACTTCAAAAAACCTTACAACTTGTTGCATGTGGGACGAGAGCGTAGCTGGAAGGGGAGGAAATGAAACTGCTTCCTGTTTACTTAAATGGGCTCTTACTAATATTGATGACGCTGTGGAGGAACTAACAATATGGTCAGACAACTGTCCATCCCAAAATCGCAACATAAACTCAATTTTAGCATATTTTTCGATCCTAAACTTTATACCAACATTAAAGATAATTAATCATAAATACCTTTTAAGAGGGCACACTCACTTAGAAGTAGATAGTGATCACTCAATCATAGAACGAGAACGAAAGAAAATGACAAAATTTCAAATAATGACGCCCTGGGATTGGCAACAGTTAGTACGAATGGCGAGCCACAAAAATCCATTTTCTGTTATTAACATGGAAATAAGTGATTTTAAAAATTTTATGTCTTTAATTGAAGGTACCAACGCACCATTTTTGAATAGAAAAAAATTAGAAAATGGGAAGGATTTTAAAATATCACAGTTGGTTCATATTCAGATTCGGTCTGATCAAAAAGGGAAAATATTTTGTAAAAGCGACTTTGAACAAACAGATTTTGAAGTTCTAGATCTTAATCGTGTATCCCGTAGATCAGCTTTTCCTGAAGAAATTCCTGTTATCAGAAACGTAGCAAAACCGATTAGTGAAAAAAAGTACAAAGATCTTCAAAAGTTGTTACAGTGGGTACCAAAAGTATTTCATACTTTCTACCAAAACCTACCACATAGTGATAAAAAAAAAGACGATGATGCTGATGATTAACGTTAATGAAACTTTGTCGTTTACATTAGGTAGCTCGTATATTTAGGTATTAAGTTCGTTTTGATTTATCATGTTTAATTCATTGTTTTGTAAAACGAAGGTTTTCTTAAACTGATATTTTTTTAAATAAATTTGTTTTTCTATAGTCAAAACATGGTTTTAATCAAGAATTTTAAATCACAATTTCAAAGCATCATATAAAAATCATTAGTGTAGTCTATACTATGTCCATTTAAAACAACATTTTTGAAAAGATAAACTGTACTAAGTCCAATAAAACTAATTTTTGATTTCTTTTTTTTTAATTAACCTAACCCTAATAAGCCTTAAGCAATTTTATTGTAAATGTATAAATTTTATAATCATAAAAAATTACGTAACAAAATAGGAGCAAAATATTTTGTTTTATTTTCTTTATTTAGCTGTCCTGAAAAATTTATATTGTGTGACTTAGTACAGTTTACCTCTGGGGTACAGATATATATATATATATATATATATATATATATATATATATATATATATATATATATATATATATATATATATATATATATATATATATATATATATATATATATATATATATATATATATATATATATATATATATATATATATACAGGGTCCTGCAGCTCACCTCCCGTCTTATGTAGCTCTTTTATTATTCACTGTAAAATTTTCATATCTTGCAGACGTTACCTTTAACCTACGGTGCATTTCAGAAAAATAATTTTGGTTATACAGGGTGTCGCAAAAGTGTGACGTCACGATGGTGCATTTTTAAATGGAACACTGTGTATTTTTTATATATTTAGGTACCTCTTGTGTCAACTATCTTCCTCTAAAATTTTGCTAATCGGTTCAGTAATTTCAGAGAAAAAAATAAAAATAAAAAAAAACTGTTTTGCACCATTGTATTTAAAAATGAATAAAAATACCCATAGGGCTTGATTAATAGAATTAAACAAGGAACTTATTAAGTAGGTTATATCAGTCGCTTATGTCATGTTTGGTTATTTCGAACTGTACAGGGTGTCCAAAATTTAGTGTCAAACTCTTCAAATTTGAAAGCACTTTATTTTTCTTATTTTAAATACGAGCCCCTGTATATTTTTAGGTCGTTAGATGTAGAATTAAAAAACAAACATTTTTCTAATTATAATCCTATCGAAATTCCTAACACATTAAAAGTTATTCGTTGAAAACTCATTTTTGCATGTATTTTAATAGTAATACCATTGAATAAAAATGATAGGTGGCTATGAAAAACAATTTATTGACATTAGAGTTTCCTAATAACATTAATTATTACCTAGAAATTGGTTGAAGTTACATAAATGTTAGCCGAAAGTATTAAAAATTAGGTTTATTTAACATTTAAAGGTTTTTTAAAATTAATTTTATTTCAATTAATAAATAATAATTATTTACTGGAATTTTTATAATATGTCAAACTAAGATTTTGTAAGTTAAATAAACTCCAATGTTAATAAATTGTTTTTCATAGCCACCTATCATTTTTATTCAATGTTATTGCTATTAAAATAGATGCGAAAATGAGTTTTCAACGAATAACTTTTAATGTGTCAGGAATTTTGATAGGGTTATAATTAGAAAAATGTTTGTTTTTTAATTCTACATCTAACGACCTAAAAATATACAGGGGCTCGTATTTAAAATAAGAAAAATAAAGTGCTTTCAAATTTGAAGAGTTTGACACTAAATTTGGGACACCCTGTACAGTTCAAATTAACCAAACATGACATAAGCGACTGATATAACCCTACTTAATAAGTTTCTTGTTTAATTCTATTAATCAAGCCCTATGGGTATTTTTATTCATTTTTAAATACAATAGTGCAAAACAGTTTTTTTTAATATTTAATTTTTTTTCTCTGAAATTACTGAACCGATGTTGACAAAATTTTAGAGGATTATAGTTGACTACAAGAGGTACCTAAATATATAAAAATAACACAGTGTTCCATTTAAAAATGCACCATCGTGACGTCCACTTTTGCGACACCTGTAACAAATTATTCTGAAATCAGATGTAGTGAATAATAAATGAGCTCATAAGACGGGAGGTGAGCTGCAGACCTATATATTATATATATAATATATATATATATATATATATATATATATATATATATATATATATATATATAAATATATATATATATATATATATATATATATATATATATATATATATATATATATATATATATATATATATATATATATATATATATATATATATTTTATATATATATATATATATATAATATATATATATATATATATATATATATATATATATATATATATATATATATATATATATATATATATATATATATATATATATATATATATATATGTATGATATATATATGTCCTTAGCTCTTAAAATTGCCCATGTTTTGACCGAATCAAAAGCTTTTTGATAGTCAACTAATGCCATGTGTAGTGGTACATTGTATTCTCTAGATTTTTCAATGATAGTGCGGAGTGTCTGCAAATGGTCAATAGAACCAAAGAGTTTACGAAATCCTGCTTGTTCGTTTGATTAATACAGGTCTATCTTAGGTGATAGTCTATTTCCTATTATTTTAGTTAATTTATACAAATAAAATAGTAAACTATTGGGACGGTAGTTTTCGATGTTATTTCGGTCTCCTTCTTGTGCAACAGAATTGCTTTAAAGCGGAAGTTATCCATCCATAGTATTCGGATACTTTCAAATAGGTTCCTTCTCCCATTTTAAGGCGAAGTTGGTACAGGTGTTTGAAAAAGAGACTATAAAAACCTTTTTATAGCGGTGACTCTATCGATCTGTGCGTTATGATTACCTATTAATAGGTAAAACATATAAGATAAACATACATTTATGTTTCAAAAATAAATAAGTACAGTTTTTTTATTTTTTAATATGACTTATTTATGTAGGCCCTTCTTTAAACTATGGGACTTGGGAAACTGTGGTACACAGTTTAGGCAACCAGGACAAACTTAAAGAAATAAGAACACGTTTCACTCAAAAATATAAGAAAGCACCCGTTTTGCCGCCGAAACTGAAAGCTAAACTGTTTCCTCACAAATCAAATTGGATAGAAGGATGGGCTCTGCCATTTTTGGGCGCTGATCGTCCTGTAGCTCGGAGAACGCAGAACTACATGTATGAATATGAAAATCAACGTCCTATTCAGGTAAACAAACCATTTTGTTTTTATTTAAAATCATATAATAGGTGCTTATTAAATGATTTTTAGTGACGAGAATGAAAAATTATAATGTATGAATACAGTATGTCTCAAAAATGACAATATTTTAATGTTAATATTTTTATTTATAATTTAGTTAATAGGTCCAAAACTAAATTCTAAACACTAATCTCACTTTTTCACATTTCGTATCACATTTTTCAAATTTGCCCCCCTCCTTAATAAAAGTTATGCAGATTGATTTGTAAAAACTTTGGGAATACGTTTTATTGAGAGCGTGAAAATGAAAACATTTTATTGTATATTAAAGCAGGACAGACAATGTCGGCCAAGCAAGGGGTGTGTCCTTTGCGACGAGCACACCTCCCATCTACGGGCAGTCCAAAACAATTTAATTAAAAAGAGGGTATAACATTCCACACCCAAAATAAATAAAGACATGTGGCACTGAGGTCATTTTATTTTGCTTTATTTCTTTACACAAAAAACGTATCTCAAGATCAAACTTTGCTAGTCTTTACATAGATTACATTAATAAATAACTGCCCAATAATTGCATAAAAATACTACTGTTTCAAAATTATTAGCTACTGCAACTGTGATATGAATACTGCTGCGGATGATCAACGCTGGAGGCGGCAAATTAGGCGATTGTAACATTTAAATAAAAATAACACCATACTGGTCTTTTTTTTTCAGGTTGGAACATATTTTGTGCTTCCTTCAATTATCACAGTTGCCAGTGTGTTCTTCTTCGCTACAATCTTTGCAGTTTTGGCAATATTTAAATTTGGAAGAAAACTCTTGCTTGATTATCCGGAGATTTTCAGTGGAGGATATTTCAGTAAAAACCACCTTCTGAAGAAACAATTCAGAATTCATGGTTTAGCATTGATTTTTATGGCGAAGGTAAGAAAACATTTTTGGTGCTTATGTTTTAATTATGTCGTTGTTTATTATAGGTTTGTTCCAACCCGCGGATTCTGTATTGCCGTGAAACGGTTTTAAAACTTTTAAAATCGATAAAACGCGCAAGTATCAATCTTGCACGGTTTTATGTCAGTACAAAACGAAGAAGTTTAAACGCTTTCTGTTTCAAAGGTTCTTGCTTTTCATGAGGGTCAAAATGATCCTTCGGGAAGGGTTCACGAACTATCACAAGCTTGGATGGAAGAGTAAAGAAATTGTTTCAATGAGTTCTTGCTGGTTTACTCGCCTCCCATTTTTTAGAAACTTTCCAACGAGAACTTGTTGAAACATGAATCCGCCACAAAACTATAGAACATATTTAAAAAGGGATCGTGTAATAAATCGTGATCCTCCGTTTGGAACAGTTTAAATTGACTGGGCTTGCGCGTGACTACAATAATCGGTTTTTTGCGGGGTTAAAACGAACCATATTGCTACTAAATGAAATCGATATTTATTCTAATAACAATTTCAAAATGAAATTTTTGTTGTTTTTTTTGTAATTTACACCTAAAAAAAGGCTATTTTTGTATTTTTTTTCCTTTATATAAATACCAACAAGTTTTATTATATTAAAGAAAAATGGATATGTTCTATATTGTTATGGCGGATTCACTTAACAAAAAATATCTGTACGGTTTTTTCGCCATTTTTCGATCGGTCTATTGTGGCTCTTTTTTAAAAAGAATGCAAAAGGTTTCATCTCAATTCATGTACTTCGAAAATCATTTCTAGGTTTAAAGTGTTTTTTAACAGATTTACCCGGATTATAACGCTTAATATCTTAAAATCCAAAATAGGAAACTTCAATTTTTATTTAATTTAACTTTAGATTAAACATTTACTATTTCATATAATTTATCAAAATTGGTATGCACAATTGACTTTTTTACTAAAATCGCAAAATTATACATATCTATAAGTTTATCGTGAAAACTCCACAAAAGACTGTAGGTCAGATCTTGATCTAGGCTAAGAGTAGTGAATACATGAGAGTGACTCCTCCTCCTCCTCCTCTTTCAATCACATTCTAACCGCCTCCTCTTTCAATCACATTCTAAGCGCTGCCTCCTCTTTCATTCACATTCTAACCACCTCCTCTTTCATTCACATGCTAAACGCTTCCTCCGTCATTCACATTCTATCCATGCCAGCTTACGTATCACATTCTAACCACTCTATCCCCTCTTTTATTTGCTGGAGAATAAAATCATGTGTGCAGCAGAATTTTGACTCAGTTTAAAATTTATAAGTACACATTATGCCTAAAGGCTCCAGAAAAAGAACTAGGAAGACAGTCAATAGAAATATAGTTAAAAAAAATGCAATTGAGTGTCCAATATGTTTGGAAATTATTACAACAAAACAAACTAGAACAAATAAATGTGTTCATCTTTTTTGTTTCAAATGTATTATGGAATGGTCAACAAAGTGCATAAAGAATATTGTGGAATGCTTTGTAAAGAAAGGCACATGTCCAATTTGCAGAATTTCATATGATCAACTCATAATTGGTGAAACTGGTGAAATAATTAAGTTGGAAAATTTAAAATTTGATGAAGATGAATTTGAAGATAGTTTGCAAGACGAACTTGCAGACTTTTTTGTGCATTTAATAAGATCATCATCTATATAAAATAATATAATACATAATGGTGAGCAAAGTGAAGATGAAGATGATATTGAATTGCAAAATTTATTTATGTTCCACATGGGTAGTAAAATGGATCTTATCAAATTTAGATATTTGCTACAGAATGACATAAATAGAGTATCCCCAATTGATGATGAAAGTGGTGATTCAGATTTGGAAGAAGAAGAAGATTTATCAGCAATTGCGAATGTAAAATTAGTGTCAAGTTATGGAACTAACTTTATGCATAGACTTTTTTGTGTTGTGCAAAATTATGTGGGTATAAAAACAATTTCAAATAATGCAATTCATTATTTGTGTCAGTACTGTTATTTTTATAAACAATTTAATTTAATTGGCATAATGGACTACCAAGTTAATACTCACATGAAAAGAAAATTTGGTTATAACCTTAACGAACTTAAGTGTTTTATATGTGAGAACAATCTTTATCAAATATACAACCCAGAACTGTGTTTAATTTGTAATAGTCCCAATAAGACAAATATTGAATTAAATGAAGAAACATATTTACCAAATATTGAATTATAATAAATGCTTTTTATATATACTATTTTATAAACATTATTTTATATAAACTATGTAATATTAGCTCTATTGTAATTTAGAAAATTAGGTAAAATTTTACTTTATTAAAATGTATTTCTGTATTAATAAAATGTGTGCATTATAATTAACAGTATTTCATAAAACTATGTAATATTGACTCCATTGTTCACTTTATTAAGCTGTATTTCTGTATTAATAAAATATGTACTTATAAATTTTAAACTCAACCATATTAGTGTTTTTATTTTTTACCTATAACCCAGAGAAAAATAACCACAGTAGATAAACAACAAGGTTTTGGTCGCAAAAGTCCCATAAGAAAAGCATACATCAAAATAAAAGAAACACAAATCCACATCAATACATTTATTAATAAATAAAAATCAAAAAAGAATTTAATAATAAATATGATGAAAAACAAAAAAAGATTTTATAACTTTTGATTCATCATTATAATAATTAAATACCACACCATGTTAAAACATTCAATCATTTTAAATTCACGTCATTAAAAATTACCATAAAAAACCATTAAAATTAAACTTAAAGTCTCTATACACTAATAAATTAAAAGTTACCTTATGTTTTAAATAAACCAATGTTTCAAAACTTAAACATCACTTAAAATCTCTAAACACAGGAAACTTAACTTCTAAAACTAAATTTAAAGTCACTAAACACTAAAAATCATTTTGTCTCTATAACTAAGGGGCTATTACGTCTCCCCAATAATCCCGTTCCTCGGTTGAACTAATGCCATTTTCGTCGGCAGGAACAGCCTCTTGAAGACGAGGAATATATCTATGTTCCTCAACTTCATCTGTTTGCGTTGTTGAGGAAACTAAATTTACTTGTATTGGCGGAAAAAATCGTCCTGACACAATTATAACATGGTTCCCTTGTAAAAGAATAAATCTCCCATGCCAATAATTGTTATTGTTGTTGTTATTTTGGTTATTGTTGTTGTTATTTTGGTTATTCATGTATATGTATATGTATATGTATAAAATAGGTTAAAATATTAGGAATTAAAAATTATCAAATGTGTCGACTCGACTGTGCTGGAGTAACTAAGAGTACTATACAGAATCGAACCTTACCACAAGTTAAATGAAAAAAAAACCTCTACTACGCATGCGCAATGCTTTTAGCATACTTTCGGGGGGAGCTCAACTGTCTCCGCTCGCGGCGCTCAGCTTCGCTCCGCTCGTGGCGCTCAGCTGGATCCGCTCGCTGCGCTCGCTCCTCCGCGCTTCGCTTGCCACTCGCTTCGTTTGCCGCTCGCTCCGCCGCGTTTCGCTCAAGAAGCTCGCTTCGCTCGCGCGGTCCCTCCGCCCGGCTAGTCTTTTTCTCTTTTCTCTTCTTTTTCCTCCTTCCCCCTCCCTTCCTTCTCCTTTCCTCCTTCCTCCCTTTCATTTCTTCTGCTGCGCTCGCTCCGCCGCGCTTCGCTTGCACTCGCTCCGCTACGCTTCGCTTGCCGCTCGCTCCACCGCGTTTCGCTCTTACTGCTCGCTCCGCTCGCACGGTCCCTCTGCCCTGCTAGTCTTTTTCTCTTTTCTCTTCTTTTTCCTCCTTCCCCCTCCCTTCCTTCGCCTTTCCTCCTTCCTCCCTTTCCTTTATTTCCTTTCCTTTCTTCCCTTTCTTCTGCTTTCGCCTCACCCAAAAAAAAATAATAAAAAAATAAAATAAAATTAAAAAAAATGAGGGGGGGGGGTGGGGGGTGTAAGTTGTGTCATTCCCACAGAACCACTATAAAAGCGTTCATAACTTCAGTCTTCTTAAAGCTCACAGTGTGTTCGGATTTATTTGTGTTTGCGGTCGTGAATTACTTTTAATTTTTGGTAAAATGTCTTTTGAATCTTCATCTGATGTGTCTAAAACTGTGATTAAGTGTGGTGAAACACCAAAAGTTAATATTTTGCAGAATATTTGTTTAAAACCGGCATCCAATCATCAAGGTAATAATAATTATCAAAATTTCGCTGATATTTCTTTCGAAGATTGTTTGTCAGACGTTGGTGTTTCCGACGAATATTTTAATCAACATCTAAACGATATTGATGAAACATATTTGGAGGAGATAACCAAAGAGGATGACTTTTTGGGATTGCAAAGTAGTCAGCTGACAATTGCGTCCCAAATGGTTAGTCAAACTGACAACAACTTATTTAATCTTAATACAAATGACGACAGTAACGACAATAACCAAACAGTTAGTCAAACTGACAACGACTTCTTTGGTCTTAATACAAAAGACAATACAGACAACAGTGACGTGATTGATGGGACTGACGAGACTGACAACATACCGTCAAGCTGTTTAAAAAATTTAACAAACTTTAAAGAATTTTTAAGAATAAAAAAGATTAATAAAGTTCCAGAGCTTTCAGTTTCTAACACACATAGACCTGCCTTAAACATTTTAACCTTAAATGTTGCTAAATCTACTAGTAATCAAAGTGAGGCTATACCTTCTACTAGTAGAGGATTTCAAAATTTATCTTTCTTTTCTTTAAGGCAGGAAAATAAAGTACAAAATTAACCTTTATTGTCCTCACAATATGAAAACGTAACACAAAATTCACCCTTAATATCTTTACAATATGAAAACCTAACACAGCTTAGCGGCGATGATGATGATGAAATACCTCTTCGTCAAAATTTTCTGAATAAATTAAAAATACTAAAACAAATTCAAGAATATTCTCGACGAAAATTTGTGTTTACAAAATTTGCCTCATTAAAAATATGAGGTTAGTTTTGGATATTCAAGGTTTCAAAGATGAGCGAAATAGATTTATTCCTAAAGAAATGGCTACATATGATGGAAGCAGAATTAGTCATCATATCTTTAAACAACCTTTTCCATTAAATTGTCTTTCACCAGATTTACACAAGCAAGCCACATGGTTAATGAAGAATCATCACTGCATTAATTGGACTACTGGATTTACTCCACTACATTATTTTTCAAATATCATACAACATTTGACCAAGGAAGCTGATTTTGTTTATGTTAAAGGAAGTGAAAAAGCTGACTATGTTAGGAAGTATTGTCCTAGACGTGTTATTGAACTAGATGAAAAACCGGAGCTACGTTTGTCTACACCTAAATGTTTTTTTCATTCTAAATCACCTTCTATGTGTGCATTATCAAATGTATTGTTTATGTATGATAATTTTTTTATGAATGAATAAATACACATTAAATTTATTTTTAGTCTTTTATTTACATATAATAAATATTTTACCCATACAATAAATATAAATTTATTTACATATTTCAAATATTTTACCTATACAATAAATATTATTAATAAATATTAGACATGACCTTACTTGCCACAGACTTCCATGTACTACACAACAATACCACATCATCTATGTCTACTATAAATTTATTTAAATTATTGTCTTATTTTTATGTTCATTTTTTTAATTATATAATTTATGGTAGTAATAAATCCTAATTTTCTAAGTTCTACAAAAAGTTTATTAATGTCTTTTGTTTTTAAAAACTCAACACAGTAATTTGAGGCTTCTTTACACATTTTTGCATGATCCATATAGTCAAAATAAAATGAAAAGTCTTGCGCCTCATGCATATTGTCACCAGCAAGTGCAAGGTAGCGAGAACATGCTTCAGACATTAAGAAGTCTTCATTAATTTCACTTATTACCAAATCCATTTTATTATACAAATTCCATTTGTTGTTCAGCAAAATACATCTCCACTTCTGACTCGATAATTTTGTCTAACACTTCTTGATTTTTGATATAATTTTTTAATTCACTTGCTTCACTTAGAAATCCTGTATTTAACAAACGTTGCACAAGTTCAATTTCATTTTTATTCTCATAATAATCTTTACATATTTGTACACCTTTTTCAAACCATGCAATAAGTCCTTTAAGAAAACATGCTTCAGTTTCCAAATCTGCTTTTACTTCATTAATTTTTTTTATAAGACTTTCTTCAATCGACTTAAGCTTTTCAATTAAATTAGTTGTAGTAGTAGATGACATGTGAAAAATTGAATAAACACAGATGACTAAAGTAATACTTAAATTTTTTGGATAAATTGTACACTTATAAATTTTAAACTAAGTCAAAATTCTGCTGCACACATGATTTTATTCTCCAGCAAATAAAAGAGGGGATAGAGTGGTTAGAATGTGATACGTAAGCTGGCATGGATAGAATGTGAATGACGGAGGAAGCGTTTAGCATGTGAATGAAAGAGGAGGTGGTTAGAATGTGAATGAAAGAGGAGGGAGCGCTTAGAATGTGATTGAAAGAGAAGGCGGTTAGAATGTGATTAAAAGAGGAGGAGGAGGAGGAGTCACTCTCATGTATTCACTACTAACTTTAGTAATAGAGGCATGATTAACCGAAAGAACCAACATTATTGGAGCTTTGCAATCTCCTGCGCCATCATCCTTTTAATCCACAAAGATGTTTTTACTTAAACGTATGGTGCTGCCTAATTGGATCAAAAATCGTTGGACCTGTGTTTTATAAAGAATATTTAACAGGCAAACAAAATCTGAATTTACTAAGAAATGTGTTGAAGAATTTTTTAGATGATGTCAATATAGCCATTATTAGCATAATGTATTTTATTAATGTTACTTCGTATTTTTCTATATGATATCTAAAATCAGCATTACTCAAACTTATCTTTTAAAATTATAGAAAATCTGAGGATAATCTTTTAATACTTATGAAATAATAACCTGTTCTATACATTTTAAAGTTATAAATTTATCACGACGTTTATTTCAGAAAGTTAATAAAAAATAAAATAATTCCTAATACAATCTGAATCCAATAGTTATGTGTAAATTAGGCCGTTTTTAAGTTATGGTGTAACAAAATCACGATTTTTTTCTTTTGACTGTAGTTTTCATTAAAACCGTTACAGTTTTAGGAAAATATATACATTGCACTTTTCTACTTTATTTTTTAAATTAGTATTTTTTAACACAACTTTCTTTCAAAATAATTATTTATAATCGTTTTAAAAATAAATACTAAAAGTATATAGCTCTTATACAGTAATTTTAAAATATTTCGTAAAAACTAACTTTCACCGCTTCCTGCTCAAAGTAGGCAGCAACAAACTCAAGGACTAGAATTATCGCAACGCCAGTTTGTAGACAGGGTGTTTGGTATAGTGATCTGCTTGTTTTTGTTTTGGAAAAACGTAAACAAATTGCCAGATCTCAAAAACCAAAATCAGGAACTTACCTTGAATATGTAATAAAATTATTCAAAAATATTGTTTTTTGTGTTGTGTTTAAACATTTATTAATATGACAGTTCCAAGCACCGACAACAAGGTTATTTTGGACAGCTGCTGCATTCGTTTAATAAAAAACGATATTAAATCAGGTGTTGTACGGCTCTTCGATGTCATTTTATCTCTTTCTAGTAGGTTGTATTATTCAATAACACGTTTTATAAACTGACTTGATCAACAGCAACCGAATTAAGCATCTAAAGTAAATGTCACATCTGTCTGTCACTTCAGATAATAAACAAATATAGTTTTCCGGCTTTAAAAATAATTTTTAACAATAATCATCAATTTATAAAAATGTAATTTATGGTGCAATGCCATAAACATTGAAAAAGTTATTATTTCCTGAGTTATGTTATTTAGTGTCTTTAATCAATGTTGTGTTTACAAGAACTATCCCTCCTTGCCCCCCTGAATATATTCATGCCAAACAAGGTTTGTTTACTTTATTTCTATCCAAGAATTCGTTGGTAGGCAGCCATTTTTTAAAATGATATACAGTTTTTTTTACATCCCGAGTTTTAAAGCTCCTGACAGAATATTAGTAAAGCTTCATCTATTTATGTGTAGTATTTTTTATACAGGTTGGAAAGAAAAGGTTGCTAACAAAGACGACGTGTACGCAACACCAATCGACAAAACTATCAGAGCCCGAGTAAAGGGACAGAATCCAGTATACGGTACTACTTGCCTTTCCGTGGTCTTAGCTGGCATTACTGTACTTACTGAAACGGACAAGTTGGCAAATGGAGGAAAGTAAGTATCTTATATAATAATAGACAATATTTTGTGCTTAAGTGAGATTTGACCTTTTGCTATAATCAAATACACAAGACGAAGGAATCAGGTAATTATTTCAAATTACACACAACATCAAAAGTCTTGGACCCCCCGTATAAAATCTATTTGCTGAAACAAGATCAAAAATATTGGCAGATAAAATATTTTGGATTTTTTATAGATTTTTAAAACATATTGGTCAGTTTAATTGAATATTTAGCAAAGTAAATGTCATAATTTTCTTTTAAAATAATGCCAGGACGTGAAATTAATGGTTTTGATAGGGCAAGAATTGTTGCTCTGCATGATGCTGGACATTCCAATCATCATATACACAGGATGTTAAACATTCCAAGATCGTCAATTGTGTAAATAGTTTAAAGGTACCAAGAATTTGGGACAGTTGAAAGAAGACCACGTAGTGGTCGACCTCGAATAACACATGAACGGGAGGATCGATATTGGGTTCAATATGCCCGTAGACATCGAACTGCTTCAGCTTCAGCCCTTAGAGCTCACTTTCAAGGTATGTTTCGCCGTATTATATCGTCCTCTACAGTTAGAAGAAGACTGCATCTGGCAAATCTTCGTGCAAGAAGGCCTTTAAGGCAATGGCTTTTGCGGCAGTGGCGATGGGTCTTATTTACAGATGAAACCAGAATTGGACTGCAGAGTTATGACAACAGGCAGAGTCTGGCGAGAGCCAGGTCGTCAAGGAAGACTAAATTTTCCTCGAGAGGTTGCTCCCTATGAAGGAGGGACAATAATGTTTTGGGGAGGAATCATGTTCAATCGCCGAACGCCGTTAATTGCTATACCTCAGAATATGACAAGTCGAGTTTATATTAAAAGTGTCATCAGGCCCATATTTATCCATTACGCAACATTTTGGGCGAGAATTTCATCTTCATGGACGACAACGCCCGGCCACATCGCGCAAGAACGGTTCATGAGGCACTTAAACAAGGATATATCAGCCGACTAGACTGGCCAGCTAACTCGCCGGATATGAATCCGATTGAAAACGTGGGATTTTGTCTCTGTCTGTCCAACTCACCCCAAAATGCCGAAGAGTTAGTTGCAGAGGCAGAAGAGGAATGGAACAATATTCCTCAAGAAACGATCAACCGCTTGATTGTTTCAATGCATACTCGTGTCAATATGCTACTGAGAAACAGAGGTGGTCATACTGCCTATTGATTGATGTTCATCTTGGAGAAGTACTGGGTACTATGCCGGTTTTTAAATTTTTTAACCTATTCTTTTCTAGTTCTGTCAACGATTTTTAAACACTGGAACATAGATATTGCATGGTAAGAGGTAATACTAATTACACTTACCTTTAAACTACACCCTTTTCCCATCGACGTAGTTTTAATGTCATTTATTCGTTAGCTCTCAATAATTTTCTAGTCCGGGTTGCGGAACTTCCGTCTCCTTGATCTGTTCTCAGTGTATAGAAGCCGCACTGATGTGGGTCGGGACAGAAGCATAAACCGTATTATGCAGTACTTCAACTATTACATTCCTCCTATTTTTGATTTGGGCGCTACAATAAAAGATCTTTTTTTATTTTAAATATATATATACATTAATGATATTTGGATGAACCATTTTTAAGATATTTAAGCCTAAAATATAAATAAATTGAAAAAAAAATCATATTAGTATCAAGAAAGCTATGAAAACAATAAAAATGGTTTTAATAAGTTTGACGTATTGATATTGTAAAAATTTGAAATTTATCATTTTAACTATTAAAAGTAGTTTGTATTGCCTTTTTGTCGATGGGCTATTCAGAAGAACAAAAAATCTCTATTATGCGTCTTTTTTATGTTAACAATAATAATGTGACGACAGTTCAAACGGAATATTACTTATTATATCCTTAACAACGGGTACCATCTATAGAAACTATTAAATACATAGAAAGAAAGTTATTGAACGAAAAAGCTTTTAAATGAAGAAAAGGACTGCAGCACGACATAAAAACAAGGTTTTGGATATCCTCGTTTTTTCAGCATAATTATTATACTTGTTCTATTGGACTTGCACTAAATACTTTTAATAGTTTTAGAAAATCCTGAAATATCAATCTCGGATGCGGCATCTGAACTTAATAAAACAGATTATAAAATTTATTTAACTATAAAATTTTACAAATTTTACCTTATAAAGTTATGTGTATGCATTGGAAATAGCTAGGTTTATGCAGCAGGATCCAAAGTTTTTAAGTAAAATTATATTTACCGAAAAGTCTTCCTTCACTTTAGCAGGAATGTTTAATCACAAAAATAAACATTATGGGTCCAAAGAAAACCCTCACCAAATTCAGCAACATACCAATTCTATTGTTTCCATGGCTTTCTTGATTCTAATATGAAACTTTTTTGTAATTTATTAATAATTTAACCTAAAATATCTCAAAAATGGTTCATCAATATCAATATATATATAATATATATATATATATATATATAAAAACTTTCGTTGAAGCGCATAATATACAGGGTGTTTCATTTAAAAAAGTTGAAGTTGCCTATATTTTTCATTTTTTTAACTGATAATTTTAAAAGGTAATATGGAAAAAATCCTACAATTTTACCATACATATTTATCGCAAAATTGCAATATATGTTTCTTAGATGTACCGACTTTTAAGATGTAATTATTTATTTTTTTTAGGGGAGGAAGTTACCCACCAGGAGCAGCCTTCGCCAAAACATCATTGATTAAGCAACTGAACGAAAACGGTCTAACATTCGAGATTATTTCTCAGCAAGATATCTAACTTTGTTGTGTAATTTATTGTTTGTCTTTTACAAAGCATTTAACCAGTTTTTTTTATATTAGTGGCTTAGTGTTACATGTTATTAATAAGTTATACTTATAAGCATTATTATTATAAGTTCAAATACGTTTATAATTAGGTATAATGATTGTGAATGGTTCTGCGGTTTAAAACCTGTATTAGTTAAAAATTTATTTTATTTTAGGAATTTATAAATGGTGCCCTATATAGTTCATTCTCTGAGTATTTATTTTGTTGAATCGTTGTAGGGTAATTATAATGAGTTGTAAAGATTAAATACTTAAATAAATATTTCAAAAAGTAGAAGATGTACCAATTAAACATATAATTAAAATAATTTTTATTGTACTATACCCTCAGAGAATTTTAAGAAAACTAAGGTTCTAATGTAATTTATATTTTTTACAGTTTAGGGGATATCAGTTGAAATTGTCGTAAAGTATGCTATAGATATTTAAAAGAGATTTGAATTTTATAAAGTGGGATTTTGAAACGCAAAACTAAAAAATATTTTTTTAATTATTGCTGTGCATTATTTAATAACCTGAAATATTGTACTTCATTGGTGACATTTTTCTTTTGTATTGCAAAAAATGGCTATAAATCATAAAAATCAAGAAACAATTAAACATGGCAGTCCATAACACCTATACAAACGAAGAAGGCTAGGAATTCTTTTAGGGTTATTTGGTACCTATGGAGTATGAATTAGCTCAGTAGAGTCTATTTTTTTAAATTGATATTTTCTTTAAATCAAAAGCCCAAAAAAAAACAAGTTGTATAACTTTAACTATGGATTAAAAATATTATAGAAAAGTAATTCAATACCAAGGTATAGATAACAAATCAGATACAAAACAGGTTTGCCTAAATATTTTAAAGACTGGTAAATTTTTTAAGTAGATAGCGTGCACAACATCTATTTTTTAGAAAAAATTAGTTCATTTAAAACGCGGGCCTGTATGCCCAATTTTGCTGCAAGTGGAAACTACCTTGAGGGTACGTTTTTTGGATTGATTATTTCGAATTTCGGGGTCCCACAGCTCGAAAAATCTGGTATTATTCCCAAAAATGTAAAAAACACCCTTTTAAGGGTTTTTTTAATGAAAATCTTATGAAAATGCTCTTTATTAACACAAAGCATGTTTTATGTTATTAACTATCCTAGATTTAAAGAGCGCCAAAATGTTTTCGGCACGCGGATAACCAATGAGCTGACATCATAGATAGAGAAAGCATTTCATTCATAAACGCAATCGAGAGCTGCGGCCAACATGTTGTGTTTATTATTAAAGATAGAATGGTACAAGCAGAGTTTGTACTTACTTGTGAAATGATAATCCAGAAATCATATTCGTCACTTTACAGACTTGGCACTGCCTTACCATTTTAATTTATTTAAAGTACTTACACAAAACTGAAATTTATACAATTGTCACAAAAATTACCCAAACAACAAAAAACATTTAGACTAAAACGCCATATTGAATGTGTCATCTGTCGAGCGAAGCCGAAGGTGGGAAGTACGCTTCTACGAAAAATCCGCTGTTGTCACGATGTCGCGCCTTTATTAGTAGCTGTCTAAAAACAAAATAGTAGTTTGACATCATTTTTTTTTCTGTGTTATACTTTATAGTCATAAATATAACAAATATTATTCACAGTTTAAAATACAATAGTAGAGCTAAATTTGATGTAATTTTAGGAATAAATTAAGTAACATTTAATCATAATATACTATCAAGTAAATGAAACAGAAAGATACTTGGCAGCCACGCTTTACGACAAAATAGTATCTGTAGTAACCATTTTCCCGGGTTTTGGTGGATTTTATTGTTTCAAGTACAGAGGTTCATTCATCGTTAGGCAGAACCTTAGAATGTGCGTTTATGATGCCACGTTTATGTCAAATCGATGCCTTCTCCAGTTAAACTAACAGCTTATTGCGGATAACCTTATGAAACACCTTAAATCACAAGAACATTTTGATATTATTTTTTTATTACAGTTATAATATACCAATGATAATTTTTCCCATACATCTTAATAAACGTTATTTCGCAACTTCAGGCCACTCTGCATTAGCTGACCTCTTCACAGTCCTAGTTTACAATAAAGACACTCAAAAATCAATATATGGAAATATATTTTTTTATTTGTAAAGTAGCTGTATAATAGATGATTTAAATATAACTTTAAAATATAAAGAAACATTGCAAAATTTACTACTAAAGATTTGGTAACAGTACAATAATCACAAAAACAAAGTTGTATAGAAAATTTGGAGATCTTATGTACCCTTAAAACATAAGGCACTCGATTCGTTAACAGATAAGATTAATTTTAATTAATGGCAGAGCGAATATTTCCTTCCCAAGCATCCTTCTCGTTTTGCTTTGCTTGTTTTCTCAGTTCTAAAAAAAAGTTATCCAAAAATACATCTGCAAGAAATTACCAGTTAATTTAACAATTATAGTAGGGTACCTTCAACCCAAGGAAGTTTGAAGGTTAATGGAAGCCCAATACTATGGCCTATTTGATCAAACAATTTCCGGCCCACTATGAAAATAACTGTCATGAGAGGCCCCCTCAATTTTGCGCAGTAAAAAAATTCCCCAAAATATTGTAATGTGATGCCTACCTACACAGAGTTTGTAGGTAGGCAACACATTATCTTTTGACATAGCCGGAGTCCCGTTTTTGTGTTCGACGGCGCGGCGCGGTATTTATGAAACCATTTCTACGCTATGCCGTTGTCTTATCAACCCTTCCAAGCGCTGTATTAATTTCGATTGTTTTGCCTTGTGTGATTTTATTTTGTGGTTGCAGAAGTTTTTTGAATTGATAAAAACCTTTATATTTTCGTGATTATTGGTTTATTTAATTGTGACTATAATTTTGTGTTTACTGTTTGTTACTTACAATATCGTAACAAAATGCCAGAAAGTTGTGTGGTTTTGTCTTGCAAATCCAAGAGTAACATACCCAGAATACCCCTGATTAGAAAAACAAGCGCAGGTCAATTCAAATATCACTTTCACAAGAACATAAACTAATCTTGAATTGGGGCTTCTAAAATCTTGTCTAGTTTAATGCTCCAAGACACAGTCATGTCCGGTGTCGCAAAAAGAAGTTATTTAATAATTTTAGCGTTACTTTTGAGAACAACCTTTAGTGACACAAACACATTACATCCATAGCCTCATCTGCTTTAAATAAGCTTGGATTCCTTTTTTGAGCCAGTAAGTATTTCTATCTGTGTAATCTGTATACCCTGTATGTATTCTAATCAGACCATTTTTAGAATATTGTTCTCATGTCAGGGCAATGTTGTTTCCTAAAACTCTTATCATTCTTGATTCCATTCAAAAAAGATCTGTTCGTCTTAATAATGATCACACGCTTACACAAAAGCTTCCTTCTCTTTCCCACCGACGGGCTGGAAGGAATATGTTGCATTTTTATAGGTATTCTCACGGCTTCTGCTCCGAGGAGTAAGCAAGTATAATTCCTCTGACAGCTTTCAACAGAGCAACAAGTAGTGCCACTTTTATGCATTCTTTTACAGTCCAACTTAAGAGACCCCGAACTTTTCACTTTCTTTGTTCCATCATCCCCAGAGTGTCTAGATTGGAATCTGCTATCCGCAGAAGTTTTCCTTCTCCAAATATTTAGGTCTGTTGTAGATAAACTCCCCTTTACCACACTTAACGGTACGTTAGTATTGAAGCCTCTCAGCCTTGGTGGACTGTCTGACAATATAAAAAAAATTCTTATGTAAAAAATTCTATACTTCCTGTTAAATTTGTTTATGTTATCTATATGAGGTAACACTATTTTATTGTACTTTAATACAAATTATACATTTTTAAAATATTGTATTACCCCAAAACACAAACAACCAGTTCACATTATGGTAAGTTTTTACTTTTCTCGACCATTGCCGATTTCGATGATTTTTTGCATACAGATTACAAATCTAAAGCAAGTGTTTTTCTTTAACGTTTTATTTTTCAGATATCGATCCCTAAATATGATAATTAGATTAAACTCATTTACACTATATTGCCCTTCTTTTATTACAGAGTTCATGATAAGTACATGAAACTATTATACAATGTTTGAAATTTATTTAAAAAAATCGTGTTGTTAATTATTTTATCAAGATTTTTGGTAAAAATACGAAACTCCCAAAAATATTAACTATTTAAATAGAAGGCTGTGAAATGGTGCCATCAGTTCTATGTTAATTCTTTGTTCCATGTTAAATCTGATGATATAAAATCCAATAATACACAATAATTTTAAATATTCTGTAATAGTTTTGTTTATTAACCAACAATGTTGTGCAAAAAATAAAAAAAAACAGTTAACGTATAGTTAGTCTAAATTTGATATTTGATGATGTCAACTTTATACATGGTAGCGAAGAATTATGGAAGTCCGGACCTGACCTACGATTCATTGTGCAAACTCCGCCGTGCCGATTCCCCTATTCCCGCTGCCCTGCATGCCTGGACAATTTTCTTCTACAGCATTGGCCTTCCATACACCTTTAAACTTCCTTGCTTCAACTACGCGATTATCGGTTCGAGGCCAAGACCTAGCTATAGGTCATAGGCCTATCTACAAATAATAAAAATGTAACTTTACCTTTGGCCACTCGCAAGTCTTCCCTTTCTTTTGCGTGTTGTTCTTTACTAATTCTACTTTTCGCTCCCAAGTGAGATGTAATCAGTCGTCTGGCAGTTTGTAGGTTAGTCTGAGGTCTTTTCATAGCTGGTTTCAGATCGGACTGATAGGCTTTTTCTAGGGCCAAATTGCTAGCTACGTACATCGGTCGTACTTTTATTACAGGGCTGGCGAGCTCTATGGCTTTTTGGGCTAAAATATTAAATAAATATAACTGACAAAAAAAAAAGACGTCCAACATGACGGACACTTATGTTTTACTTGAGGATACACCACGACCCCTGCCTGGAATAAAGCCAAGTAAAAGTTGACGCTTTACAATTACTGATATACAGGGTGTTAATTAATTGAGTGCCCATAATACAGGGTGTGAATCCTCGGGTGATTTTAAGGAGAAAAGTTTATATCAACATATGTCCCAAATCTCTTAGTTTTTGAGCTACAGGGTGTTAATATTTGAAGAAAAAAGTAAGTTTTTCATCAAAATTTGTTATCATTCTTAGATATTTTTATGAAATTTTTTACACATCTTTTCATTATTAGGTAGCATTTTTTGACTTTTGCTTATATATCTATGGGAAACATACACAGGGTCTTTCGGTAAAATAAGTAAAAGTGTAATTTGGAATAAAAGATGGTCTACTCGGTCTAATGTGTGTTATAAAAAAATATAAACTGTTCTAATATGTGTAATAAACAATAAACTGTATACCATTTTTTTAAACAACCATTAATATTGATCAAGACTTGCCACTGGTTTTAATTCAAATGTCAACCGATAGAGAGGATTTATACTCATAAGTTTTCATTCAATATATGAATAAGCACTCACCTTGCATAGAAGAGCCTAACACTAAAAGTGCTCGAGTATCATCCACCCACTTAATATACATAGAATCACTGTTTAGCTGACTAAAAGCTGATATTATATCGTGAGTCTCAAACGTGGCAGGAAAATCGTAAAGTTCCACCATGTGCTCTAATTCTTCTACCTGTTTAGATACATGCGCTGAATAATCTTCAGTGGCTTTTACAATTGTCACTTCAGGGCCCACTTTTTGTATTATCTAAAAAAAAGGTTGTCAAATGGAATAACTGAGTAAAATTTATTAAAATAACACAAACTGTGGTTTGAAACGTCTGCAAGGAATGCATATAAAGATATACGGTTAAAGACAACTCACATTCATCTATCAGTTAAAAACTACAGTAAGTTTTTTCTCCTATACCAGAAAACCCATTTAATTTACGCAATAATGTTTAATAAATTTATACATATATAAGGTCAACATAAATTTAATAATAGTTTTCGATTTTTTGTTAAATTTAATTCATGTCACTGCAACGAACAATATAAAAATATCTAGCTGTTAGAATTAAGCCGGTTTAGCTAAAACGATTGTTTAACATTTGATTAGGGTAAATACGTCATTACAAAAAATTAATAAAACTTTTAGGCACATACTGTGTATTCATTGCTGTGTTTATTAAATATTATGCAGCATTACAGTAATTTGCTGATTCCAGTGCTGGAAGCCGACATATGGTATTTCTTGTAAAATAAAACAGTACATTATTAACAGTCCATACCTCACTAAAAATTCATCATTAAACAGATCTTCCCAGTTGTTAACATTATCTCATTTACCGATCCGAAGGGTGTCATTGTCATCATCAACATATTTGATATTAGGTCTTGTTTTTCGATTTATATTCAGTTTCGCCTTCCTCATTATCTCTATTTCCTGTTCATGTTCGTTATGCTTACCTTTGTTTTTATTTTTTATACTTGGTGGACTCATAGATCTAAAAATTACAAAGGCAATGAATTCGCTAAATAGAATTTTATATTTTGACGTTATTTTTAGGATTCTAAACTACACATAAGTAATTTAAAATTGTATTCAACCTAATATTTTTATAACGTGTCTTCTAGTGATGGGTCGAGTATTTTTGGTATTCGAATTGACTAGCATTGGTATTCGAATTCTGAAGCTAGTATTCCAGTACTTGATCCAACTCGAATACTGTTTGGGATTGTCCGTCGATGACCATTTTTTGCCCTTCACTTTTGTTTTTTGGCTTTAGTCATACAGCCTCTCCTCCAAAAAAAGTAACGCGAACATCAAAACGATAAAAAACGTAGTATCACGACAGGACAACTTAACATTGCCTTTTTGTATTCGAATACTTAAAATATTTGAAAACTGTAATTTCGGTACTCGGTATGTGAATACCTATATAGTAGACACAGGGCCGAACTTAGGATCTCTGGGGCCCCAGGCGAATTTGTGAATGGGCCCCCACCCCCAGTAACGTTTATACAAACAATATAATATTATAACATAATATTATATTATAATACATCTTGCATATAAAACATTTAAATTGAATTAAATGATTCAAAAAATTGGAACATAGTAACATGTCATACAATACTTTTTTTACGAAAAAATCATTAAAAACAACCGCCTAATTTCCCTCCTAATTAATATTGATCTTTACTCTTTTTTTAATATATGTATTATTAATACATCATAGGGGTTTAATCAATTTTAAACGCTTAATTAAAAAAAAATGGAGCTTTAAGTGACAAACGATTTGCCGCAATTTCGTAAAAATTGCCATTTTCTTCAAAATAACATACACAATACTGGAGATACGAAAAAATTCTAAAATACCGGCTTGTAGCTTTTTTGATTACAAAGATTTTTGGTTACTTGGATTTTTCTGTACAAAAAATATTTGGCGAGATATGTCAGTTTAAAGCCTCTATTTACGAGCGAGCACCACCTTATTCGAGCCCTTTAAACTTATCCCATTTTAAAACTAACGAATTTAAAAGGATATAATTTACATATCCTTTAAACTCTTAAAAAACCCTACAAAATCATTTTTAAAAAAACTTTCTATCATTAAAACTAAAGGAGCTATGCTTAAAAAACCAATATTTTTTTTTTCGAAAAATTCGAATAGCCCACTTCGGAGCATAATCTGCATAATATTCTATATAGGTAACTGGTATACTTTATACTTTTACCGGTATAATTTTCGTATGTAATTATATTTTTTTCCTATTTATATTTATTATATTGGTTTATAAGAATTGCACTGTTGTAAGGGGTGGTTTTTAAGGATTAAAAATTTGCCAAATAATGAAATTGGTAATATTTTAGGCAGTAATATTTTTAATTAATAAATCTGTCAAGCTTATATATTTTTTTAAAATTAAACTATAATAGGGTTTGATATATGAGGATCGAAAAGTTGCAAAATGAAAGTAGTACATAATTTAAGCAGCAGCATTCTAAAATTAAATCACTATGATAAATTATTATTTTTTTAGGAAAAATATATTTTTTTTATTTTTAGCTTCAAATAGGGTTTATTTTTAAGGGTTGAAATATTTTGAAATTGTATTTCAAAGCACAAAACAACCATTATTAGGGTTGAGTTATTGTAGTGAAATATTTATTATACCGTAAACCGTTAAAAATTTTTTTTTTACAATATAAGCGTCATTAAATAATTTTAAGATAATAATTGTAATTTTGTTACTAAGGGTGACTTTTAAGGGCTGGAACGTTACAAATATAATGAAATATATACCTCACACCAAAAATATATATTTATTCTACATATTTAGCTATGATTTTAATTTACATAATGTATATTTCAATTGTTTTTAATTTATTAGCATAATGGGTTTTTTTACCCCCTAAAAATAAGAAGCACACCTTAAGCATATATAAACTTTGATCTAGAGGGTAATAGAAACTTAATTCCAAATTTTCATAAAAATTGAAACTGTACAAAAACATCAATTTTTTCTCCCCACATACTGTGCTATTATTACAGTTAATAAATTATGATTTTTAAGAAACATAAAGAAATAAGTATTTTGTATTTTTTGGATATTTGGCCCAGATGTATTAGCTTCTCGTTAAACGTTTAAACTTTTTCGCAAAATAATTTTTTACCACCCTACGGTGGTAAGCGCCCCCTTCGGAGATGTGTAAATAGAGTGAATTAGTGATTTTATCACATGATCACTCAGTAGTTTCACTTAAAAAGTGTCTTTAAAATCCTAATTCCAGAAATCGATAAGCTAGCATGGAAGCAAGAAACCAATACAATCAAGCTGGCTCAGAGGCCGAAGAATGTTTGAACAATCACCTAAAACGCAAATTCTTCTCTTGCTCCAATGGCAGTAAATTCTTTTGGTCCTTTGACAAAAAAATGTGTCAAACCGTTGTACCAAATCTTTTTCATCCTTAACCATCAAAGATAAAATTATTGATTTTCCTTTGAGAAAAATACGGCCAGCATAAACTGACTGTTTCAAAACGTGGAAATGTTCACACCTTTTTGTAAAAGGTTCCACTGCTGCAAACAAGATCCGAGCTCTTCCTGTGGATGTTTGCTGCTACTACCTTCGAAAACGACTTCTTCAAAACTTGGACCGGCTTCTGGCTTCTCTGTGTTATAATTATCTGATTCATCATATTTCTCTGGAGACTTAGACTACTGTAAAACTCTTAATATGACAATTTACAGTTCGTATGAGGGTTAAATAGGTAGGACTTATCGAAATAACGTATTTGTTTGGCGGAGAGGATTTTCATGCAGAACAGTGTTATCGACTTTTTAGGTGGTATGAAAGATAATGTATTTAGGAAGCTGAAATGTATTCCTGCATATCAAAATACACCCTAACAACTAGTGATAAAAACACAGAAATCCGTTGTCCTTGGGTCTCTTTGTCTTTAAAATTTCAATTCCAAAAATCGATAAGCGAGCATGAAAACAGAAAACCAAGACAATCAAGCTAGCTCGGAGGCCAAAAAATGTTTTAACAAACAAAGGCCTATTTTGCTCCAATGGCAGTAAATCCTTTTGGTCTTCTAAATTATTTTTTAATCTCGAGGAAAAGCCGAGCTTTTTGCCAAACAATTTGCTGCCTTAGTTTTTCTGTTAATTTGCCTCTTTCAACAGTTGTGTTCCTCATTGGTTGTCCTAATTATCGGCGTTCTGGAGGGTATGAATGATAATGTGTTGAGGGAGCTGAAATGTATTCCTACATATCAAGATGCACCCTAATAACTGGTGATGAAAATGCAATCTGCTGTTCTTGGATCTCTTTTTCTTCTGAGGCAAATGCATTTTGCAAAAGATCACTGATCGAGCGGACGCAAGGAGTGGTCTTCGATATGGATGGCCCTCGCATTACGGGGGGAGCCATGAAATACGTCTTGTCGGCCTTTTTGTATGAAGATAAATTATTAATTAAAATAAATTTAATATTATATTAAGCTACTCATCACCAAGTTTAGAAAGTAGTTACCCTTAAAATATTGTGAGATTATATTTAAGACAATAAGAGACTTATTGTAATTGTTAAACTTGGTATAGTCCATACCCGTTTGAAATATATGGAAGTTATCCAAGACGAAATAGAAGAACAAAAAAATAATAGTAATGTTAATAATAATTAAAACCCTGGAGCTCTAAATTTTTTAGCTACATAATTAACCAAGAAAAAACTACCAATAAAAAGCTAGTATTTTTGTAAAAAAAAGGCATACAAATTTACCCAGTGTTTGTCTTTGCTATGTGTTCATCCAAAACAATAACTCTGTCAACTTGTTTTGGTAATTTTTCTTCTTTAGGAGAACTTCTCACTTCATTGGCAATTTTATTTTTGGCACATATATTAATAAATTTATTATCACAATAAGCTTTGTCTTCTGCACAAGGCATTTGTGGTGAAACAGTTCTACTTGGTATATCTAATAAACTACGTAAGTATTCAGTTTCTGATCGTGGAGGTAACATAATGCAATTGGTAAGGGACTGAATACATTCTTCTAATTCAATATTCAGACTCTAGAGATAAACAAAAAAAAAAATTAGTAAAAAAAGTAAATTAATGGTCGAGACCAGCACGAATTTAAAAGGTATTTACAGCTTTAAAAGTAAATAAAAAAGGGCAATTTAGCATTTTTTTATTACTTTAAAAATAAAAACCCTTATACAATTATTACAACATTCGAAATGCCATAAACTCCCCAAAAATAATAATAAAAATTGCAAGTCTGCTGGTGTCTGTATGAGTAAAATTTTATACACTGAGAGACAGTTTATTAGCCTGTCTAATTTTAATCGTATTTAAATTTTGATTATTGGGACACTATTTATATATATTTTTTTTATTTTAACTTGAAATCACAGCTAATGCAACAAAACGCGAATGCGTTAAAAATTGTGTCTACCAAATTTTTATAAGTCAATATTTTTTTTGTTAACGATAGGTTTTGACAATTATTTTGCTAACCAACGAAAACTTTTTTATTTTACTAATAAAAAATAGTTAATTAATTATATTATAATTATCCAATATTATTAATTAAAGTCAAGTTTTACCCAAAAAAAACAAATTTAATTTATTAGAATCATTAGCAGTAAGAAGTTTTGTTAGAAACGTTAAATTTACAAGAAAATATTTAATAGTTTAAAATATTGAATTTAAATAAGAACTTTTTATTCTTGGTTTATTTTCCTTCAGGAAAACTTTAAACACTTAAACAAACAAGATATACAGGGCAGATTGGAGACTATAAATTCTGTATGGAAGAAACTGCAGTACATGTCTAATACTAAAATAAGGAATAAAACGATTTAAAAAGCATAATTTTTTTTTTTTATTTTCGTAAAGTATTACCAGGTACTACTAATTAATTAGTTTAATCTTCATTAACAAGTACTTTTTTCATAATTAACCTCGTTGTTGTAAGATATAAAACTGAAACAGATAAACTTTAATATCAAATTTTCACAAAGAAATTTCTTATACAGTAAAGCGCACCGTACTGCGAACATAGAAGGCTCCTGGATGATTTTGGATGTACCCAATTCTAAAATACCAATAATAATTTTGTGGCTTGCATTTCAATTTCTGTCCGTCCCTCACGTGGCTCATTTTTGGTTGGGACTGGTGGGGAGTACGGTGATAAATTCGGAAGAGTTATCTGCTCAGTTTAGTTGTGTACTACGTTTTCATTTTCAGTAAGAATATGCAGTGTTTATAGGCAAGTAGCAGGAGCTAGCTAGCATCAACCGTCTTCGATCGGATGTCTTATCAGCCATAAATTTAAAATTAGTTGCTTACAAGACCGCAACGTTGGCTACGGTTTTAAAAACCAAACAGTTTTTCCTAATAAAATAAAAGAATTTTTTCAAATAAATAATGGAACGTAGAGATATTTAAAAAAATAATGTGCCTTCATAGAATAAAAAAAGAAAAAATCTTTCAAGTTATCGAAGATGCTCAAATAAATTACCTTTCTGAGCCAAACAATAACCAAGATTGTCATAAAATCGCCTTCTGACATTTGCTAGAATGTTAAGGGTAATAATTCTAAAAGAATTCTCAATTTGTAATTGCAATTCTTGTATATTATTAGCCCTATTCTCCTGAAACCATAAATTTGTGATTTTACGTACCCCAAGAAAAAATCGTTGGGTGAGACCATGAAGAACAATGTCTCTTATAAAATTTTCATTGTTATTTTCCATTACAGTTTCACAAAATTGCATTCGTCTAAAATGATCATAAGGGAAAATTTCATGGGTTTTTTTTACTTTTTTAGGATCGGTATCCATTTTTTAAAGCACTTTTTTTTCCCCTTATCCTTTGCTCAAATTAACCTGTTGTACAATTGTATTGATGAAATTGTAGGATTTTCAATAACACTTGCCACCACTATAATTCCTTCATTTCCCTTTCGTTGTTTTCTTCTGGTGCACTATCATGTTTATGTTTTCTTGGAGTTAAACAACCAAATGTCAAAAAGTTTTGAATGACTCGGTGAATAGTGAAAATTGTAGGGTACGCCTGGTTGGGAATAAATTAATAAATAATTCCCTAATTCCCCTATCAGGAGTTCCACGGTGATACCATTTAATGATTTTAATTTTTTCTTTCAGTTCGTGAACATCCATTATTAATAATTATTATTTTATTAAAAAAAAAAAAACTTTTTGGTCGCAAATAATCGACACCGTACAACTATAGCTGTAAAGCGTTCGATAGTAAAGAATTATTTCAGGAACAAACGTATTAAATTGATCGCTTGGCCGGCCGACGCGCGTCTTATAAATTATTGTTTGCCGAAAATTATTGATTGATAAAACAATGAGTGCCGCGTTTTTAGGTACATCCAAAATCGTCCAGCATCGTCCTATGTTTGCAGTGCTTCTGCGCTTTACTGTATATATATATATATATATATATATATATATATATATATATATATATATATATATATATATATATATATATATATATATATATATATATATATATATATATATATATACAATATTTGGGAAAAAAATTCTCATAATGGAAATTAATGTTAATTTTTAGGTATCTGTGAATCCAATCTACCAATGTACGTTTCAATAGAACGTCGCGATGAATTGTATTAATTTAACTGTTCGACTGGAACGTCACCGCTTTGCGCTTTAGTTTGGCTAGGGGGCCGTGGCTCCACAGCTCTCGTACATTTGCTTGCGGACAGTATTTAGGCCCATTGGGGCCATAAGCTGAAAAATTTTAAATTTTTAAAATGTTAAAGGAGGAAAAGATTCAAATTTTAAAGTGGTATTTTGGGGTACCTAATCACGAAATAATAAATTTATTTATTTGTGCTTATGAAAATAGACCTGTTCCGGCAAATCGACAATAAGCCGCATTATTACAAAATTTGAAATATGTGGTTGTATACAAAATTGTCGAAAATGTAAAAACATTGATCATCCACGTGAGAAACCAGTTAATGAAATTCGGCAAAACAGGGACATTGATGTTTGTGCTGCTGCTGAAACCAGTGATCCTTGTTCGCAAACAAATTGCTGAACAGGTTAACAATGTAGAACTGTTCGGAATATTTTGAAACGAAATGGTTACCGTTGTTTTAAAGTACAAATAACTCAGGCTATTTCCCGAGGACAAAAAGCGGATGGAGTTTTGCGAGATGATGATGGAAAGACAAAATGCAAATAAAAATTTTTTTAAAAAACATTTTGTTTACGGATGAATCCACCTTTTCATTGCATCGTAAGCATAATCCATCCACCGTTAGGTTTGGTCTCGAGAAATAAACATCTGAGCATTCCTGTGGAAACAATACCCACAAAAAGTCAATGTTTGGACGGGTATTTTGGGGACTACGTCGTGGGTCCATTTTCATCAATGGAAATTTAACAGGGGATAAATATTTGGATCTATTACGAAATCAAATTATTCCGACAGTTCGATTACTTCCTGTTAACTTCGAGGAATTTGGTTTCAGCAGGACGGCTGCCCTGCTCACAATAAACGTGAGGTTCAAAATTATTTGGAAACCACATTTAATAACAAATTATTTCTTCCGTGGTACGACAAATGGCCCCCAGATCAATTTATCCCCAAAAATTTTTTTCTTTGGGATATTTAAAACAAAATGTGTATCGCCACAGTTTTGAAAGAGCTAGAAACCTTGTTGAAATAAGGAAAAATAATTCAACTTTCTGGTCAAATTACACCTGAACAGCTCAGGAATATGAGACAAAATCTCTACAACAGGTTTGGGTATTGTTTGGGAAAGGGTGGATTTTCGAACCCTTATTAAAATAAATTTTAGTTCTTTAAAGTTATTTTTATTTTCTGTTGTAAAATTATCGTTAAGTTTATTTTTAGAATTTCCTTTTTATTTATTTTTTAAATTTATTTTTTTTTCAAGCCAATGTGGCAAAAAAACAAAATCTTTCTTAATATTTGTGATAATTTTTCAACAAATTATTGTCAAACAATTCTCGTTTTGCTGATTCGACGTACCCCATCCGAACTCGTTTTAATACTGTCGGAATTGTCGAAAACTATTTAATTTTGTATCTAATCCAACCAAAGAGCGAAGCAGAGTCAGTCGAACAGTTAAATAGACTCTAATTCATCGCGACGTTCTATTGAAACTACACTGGTAGATTGGATTCTCGGCAGCATAGAAATTAACATTGATTTCCTATTATGCGCAATTATTTTCCAATACTGTATATATATTTATATAAATATATATATATATATATATATATATATATATATATATATATATATATATATATTATATATATATATATATATTATATATATATAATATATTTATATATATATATATATAATAAATTATATATATATATATATATATTATATTAATAATAAATATATATATATATTATAATAAAAAATATTATATTTATATTATAATATATTAATATATATATATATATATATATATATATATATACAGTAAACGCAGAGGACTGCGAACATAGGACAATCCTGGAGCATTTTGGATGTACCTAAAAACGCCGCACGCATTGCTTATCGATCAATAATTTTCGTAAACAAACATAAGACGCCGTCGGCCGGCAAAGCGATCAACTCAATACGTTTATTCCTGAAATAATTCTTTACTTCGAACGCTCGACAGCTAAAGTTTTACTGTTCGATTATTTGCGACCAAAAAGTTTTTTTTTAATAAAATAATAATTATTAATAATGGATGTTTACGAACTGGAAGAGAAAATTAAAATTATTAAATGGTATCACCGTGAAAATCCTGTTAGGGAATTAGGGAATTATTTATTAATTTATTTAACCAGGCCGACTCCCACGATTTCCACTATTCACCGAGTCATTAAAAACCTTCTGACATTTGGTTGTTATCTCCAAAAAAACATAAACATGATAGTGTCCCAGAAGAAAACAACGAAAGGAAAATAAAGGAAATTATGGTAGTGGCAAGTGTTATTAAAAACCTAATTTTCATTAATACAATTCAAAACAGGTTAATTTGAGCAGAAGATCAGTGGGTAGGGCTGAGAAAAATGGATAGATCCTACAAAGTAAGAAAAACTTGAAATTTTCTCCATGATCATTTTAGACGAATGCAATTTTGTGAAACTGTAAGGAAATGGAAAAAAAATGATTTTTTTTTTGTGTCACGTAAAATCACAAATTTATGGTTTCCAGGAGAATAGGGCTAATAATCTACAAAAGAATTATAAATTGAAAATTCTTTTAGGATTATTACCCCACATTCTAGCAAATGTAGAAGGCGTTTTATGACAATCTTGGTTATTGTTTGGCTCAAGAAGGTGGTTTATTTGAGCATCTTCGATAACTTCAAAGAGTTTTTCTTTTTATTCTATGAATGCACATTAATTTATTTTTAAGAATATCTTCTACGTTCCATTATTTATTTGAGAAAATTTTTTATTTTATTAGGAAAAACTGTTTGGTTTTGACCCTAGCAAACGTTCAGGTCCCGTAAGCAACTAATTTTAAATTTATGGCTGATAAAAATCCGATCGAAGTCGGTTGACGCTACTCCCCTGCTACTTGCCTTAAAACTGCATCCTCTTACTAAAAATAAAAACATAGTACAGAACCAAACTGGGCAGATAATTCTTCCGAATTTATCACCACTCCCCCACCAGTCCCAACCAAAAATGAACCACGCAGGAAAGAGACGGAAATTGAAATACAAGCCACAAAATTATTGGTATTTTAGAATTGGGTACATCAAAACCCGGAGCCTCCATGTTCGCAGTACGGAGCCTTTACTTGTTATATATATATATATATATATATATATATATATATATATATATATAAATTTGTCCTAGTGTCTATATTGGCCAAACAACAATATCTCAAAAATCGATTAAATGGGCATAAATATGACAAGAAAAATAAAACAGCTTTTAATAAACACAAAAAAAAGGAAGCATACTTTTAATTATCACGACACAAAAATTTAAAAACCAAATCACAAAAAGAAAATTTCAGAAACTTTTTTTTTAAAAAACAAAAATAAACTCTATAAATGAAATAATAATAATAATAATCTTTATTGTCTAACAGTAATCTATTTATAAGACAATTTTATACATATCAGTAATATACCTAATGAAAAAAGAAAAAAAAAATGAATACACATATTATAATAGTAAAAGTATTTGACAACTTAAAACTAATAAAATAAGGGTAAGAGCTGGATTGATATGTATTTTCTACGATCGTTTAAAAAAGTATATAAACAGATATTAAAAACCCAAAATATCACTACAACATTATTAATTTCAGTTTTGTCATATCATGCAAAATTATTTTTCTCACTCTCCTCGCACTTAAATAATATAATAACTTTTCTTAAAAAAAACCTATTTTTATATTTAATCATCGTATCTAAATAAAAAACAAATTCTATCCTTTATATTTTATAAAACTGTTTTTAACATTAATTACAAATAAAAAAAAAGGGTCTTACCTATTGTTTTTTCTCGTTTCAAACATTACTAGATTCGTTAAATGTCTGTAAAAGTTTTGTTTTATCTATTGTGTTTTTATGTAGTTTAATTTTCCATATTTTTATATACAAAATTCATTTTGAAACTTTACTACTCCATGTATATCTCAAAACACAATTTTTTGTATCGGCACACAGCATAATTCAATCAGTTTTTAATATTTTTGCTTGAAATTTTAAACAGATATTTAGAACATCAATATGCCGTGCACCACATACGGAATTTTTAATAAATTAATTAGAAAAATTTTAATTAAAAAAAAACATTTTTTTATCGACTCCCCACTCCCCCCACCAGTCCCAACCAAAAATGAACCACGGAGGAAACGAGACGGAAATTGAAATACGCCCAAAATTATTATTGGTATTTTAGAATTGGGTACATCCAAAATCCGGAGCCTCCTATGTTCGCAGTACGGGCCTTTATTATATATATATATATATAAAAAAATATATATATATATATATATATATATATATATATATATATATATATATATATATATATATATATATATATATATATATATATATATATATATATATATATATATATATATATATATATAACGACTGTCTAGTGTCTATATTGGCCAAACAACACAATATCTCAAAAATCGATTAAATGGCATAAATATGACAAGAAAAATAAAACAGCTTTAACTAAACACAAAAAAAAAACGAAGCATACTTTTTAATTATCCGACACAAAAATTTTAAAAACAGAACCAAATCACAAAAAGAAAATTTCTAGAAATGATTTTTTTTTAAAAAACATAAAACTCTATAAATGATAATAATAATAATAATAATAATAATCTTTATTGTCTAACAGTAATCTATTTATAAGACAATTTTATACATATCAGTAATATACCTAATGAAAAAAGAAAAAAAAATGAATACACATATTATAATAGTAAAAGTATTTGACAACTTAAAACTAATAAAATAAGGGTAAGCAGCTGGATTGATATGTATTTTCTACGATCGTTTAAAAAGTATATAAAACAGATATTAAAAACCCAAGCCAATATCACTACAACATTATTAATTTCAGTTTTGTCATATCATGCAAAATTATTTTTCTCACTCTCCTCGCACTTAAATAATATAATAACTTTTCTTAAAAAATAACCTATTTTTATATTTAATCATCGTATCTAAATAAAAACAACAAATTCTATCCTTTATATTTTATAAAACTGTTTTTAACATTAAAAAAAAAAAAAAGGGTAACTGCTTACCTATTGTTTTTTCTCGTTTCTGAAACATTACTAGATGTCGTTAAATGTCTGTAAAAGTTTTGTTTTATCTATTGTGTTTTTTATGTAGTTTAATTTTCCATATTTTTATATACAAAATTCATTTTGAAACTTTACTACTCCATGTATATCTCAAAACACAATTTTTTGTATCGGCCAAGCATAATTCAATCAGTTTTAATATTTTGCTTGAAATTTTAAACAGATATTTAGAACATCAATATGCCGTGCACCATGGAATTTTTAATAAATTAATTAGAAAAATTTTAATTAAAAAATAATGGTCATTTTTTTTATCGAAAATTTGACTTTCTATTTCAAACACCCAACAAATACCCAAAAATCAATATTTTCAAAATTCCGTTTGTGTTTCACTAGCTGTACTCATGTAAATAAGAAAAATTTTATTGCCTTGTTCCAGATTAAAATTTGCATCAGTTATCCTACGTGCCGAGAAGCTTGTTGGAATTTTCATAGCGACAGGAATCTGCTAAAGCACCCTCATTTTCTTATTTTTTAACAAAAATTGTTTACTTGCTGTTCAATACATGGACAACAACATGTTAAAAAACGACAACTAACCAAAACCTAACCAGAACTAGGTAATAGTTTGAAAGTTGTTGTTTGTTAATTCTGATTAGGTTTCAATAAAAAAACTTCATTTCTGGTAAATGGAAAAAAACAACCTTCAATAATAACAAATTATTAAAAAACATCTAACATTGCTTT
>JAHBCN010005270.1:0-30000 GCA_019359885.1 Listronotus oregonensis
CAAAAAATTTATTTTAAAAATAGGTCCCACCACTTTCCCCAAACCAAGGCCCGTTTTAGTATTGGATTCCACAAGCAAATTTCCCCAATCAAAAAATTATTTAAAACCTGCCGGTAAATGTACACAGTGAACGTTACTGTATCCTTTTTAAAAAACTATAATAGAACGGTTTGTCAAACCCCTGAAAAAAAAATTTTTTTATTAAATTATATTAATAAAAAAAGATATAGTTAAAACCTTAAAAATTTGGGGATGTTTTAAATTTTTTAAAAAAAATATTTATTTTTTAAAAATGTTAAAAACTTAGTAAACAATAAATTAAAGTTTAAAAAACACAGTTATTATAACCCTACTAAAAAGTAGAAAATAATTTGGAATAACATTAAAATAAAAATTAAGTTAATAACAAAATAATTCACTTATAGTAAAAAAGCCTGGCGTGCAATTTACTATATTTTCATATTAACTCCAATTTTGTAAATGGCTACCAATAAAATAATTGTAACATTTAATATCAAGCACCCAAAGCTTTTTTACTATAATTGAATTATTTTAATAATAGCTTTAATTAAATTTAATTTTATTTTAAATTAATTTAGTTATAATTGATTATAAGTTATAACATAACACAAACTTTTTATACTTAAAAAATATTTTCTACTTTTTAGTTCGGTTTGCTTTAAAAGCGAGTTTTTTAAGTTTTCTTGAACTATAATTTATTTTTTTAAAACCACATCAAAAGTAATCTTAATCAAGAGCCTCGGTTTTTAGTAGATCTTTTATTTGTCAATAAATCTAAATTTTTTTATGCCTGTTTATTTTTATTTATTAAGTTTCGTTTTAATTTTAGGGTTGTCAATGGTTTTTTTTTTTTCGTCAAGTATTGTCATATGATTTCCTTTTTTGGGAAAAGCATTCTTGTCAATAAAAATTTTCAATTCAAATTACCAACATTTAAGAACGACGGGAAACTGGGAAAAACGCTGAAAATCTTTACTCAGGGGTTTTTTGGAAAACCAATTTAATTTGGTATTAGAAATACCCCCGAGCGCGGGGGGTGTACCGTTGCTCTGGGGAGATGCCGGGGTGATTGGGGGAAATTGCAGCGTCCTGAAATCACGAAAATCGCTTGGGGTTTTGGGAATTAACGTTATAAGAATTCCCCGGGGGGGGTGGGGGTGGCTCTGCGGGAAACGTAAGAAGAAAGTAAAAAATTCAAATTTAAAAAAAATTTTTTATTTAAAAATAAATTGAACTTTTTTTTAATATTGAATTATTTATCATAAAGTTAAATTTTTTTGGTTAAAATAAACTTATTTTTTAAAACCCCCGTCTTTTCTTCCCCTTTTCATCTTCGGAATCCCTTTTTTTATTAATTGGAATTTTTTTTGGTCGGTCCCCACGGGTAACGATACTCTACTTTGATAGTTTTAAAAGGCTTTTTTTAAACCCGATTAAAGGCAAAAAAAGTTTTTTTAAATTTTTATAATATATATATATATATATATATATATATATATATATATATATATATATATATATATATATATATATATATATATAATATAATATTACGTTCTTTAAATTGCAAATATAATTCAAAATGATTTTTAAAATCTTTTTTTTCAAAACTGGCATAAAACCATATAACTTTTTTTGGGATTTTTAACAAATAAAAACCAATATATCTTTGGTTTAAATTTTCCGATTTATTTTAACTCCCTGGTTTTTAAGGTTTTTATTAAAATTATTTAAATTATATTTTTATTTTTTTAAATTTTAAAAATTTTTACATAAAACTAAGAAGCGGTCAATTGTAATGGATTTGACTTCATAATCCAAACAATTTTTTAAAATTGTTAGTAGAAAAAAGGTTAAAATTTATTACCAATAATGTGTCAAGGTTTAAGTAAAATCGCAACAAATTACTTAGCCTAATTTTATTTTTTATCATTCGATTAAGCTGAAAATTCAATCATTTATTAGCTATTGTCTGCTCTACACGTAAGCATAAAATAATTAAAATATAATTTATATTAAAAGGTGAGTATTTATTTTTCTTCGTGACTTAGTATATTTACTAAAAAGTTTTTAAAAAGTTGTGCCTTTTCGGTGGCTTTTCTCACCGAACCCCAAGAGTGTAAAATTACTTTGTTGGGTATATCCACTACTATCTGTAACTTTTTAATAATTGGACCAACTTTTGTCCATTTTTTAAGCTCTCCATGTCCAGAGTTTTCATTTATATTTTAACAAACACTTACAACGAAAACTAAAAAGAACAGAAAAAACGTCTTTTATAAAAGGGACATAGTTTTTATTTATTATCTTTTGAGCATAACGAAAGAAACAAATGAACATCAAAAAGTTTGGTAAAATGAAGAAGTCAACTTTTTTTTAAATAGAACATACCGTTTATTTTCATATGGAATGAAAGGTTTTTTTATTCCTTTTTCAAAAAAAAAAATAAAATTGCTGGCTTTTTGTTAAAAGGTTTTAAAAAAAATTTAAAATTTTAATTAAAAAAGAATTTTAAAAGAAAAAAACAGCATTCCTTTTGGAAAAAAAAAAGATTTAATTTGTTTATACTTTTTTGGAAAAAATCTTGACACATATTGATGATATAGAAAACCTGCTTGAACATATCCCTCTTCAGCAATACAGGAGCCTTGTGTGGGATGCACCAGGATGGGGCATCCCCCTGTTTAACAAAAAACTTAGTATCTCAACAAAAAAATGGTTTTTTGGGTAGGATATGAGATTTAGATGACCCCAATTCCCCCATTCGTAGGGTCACATAAAATCTTAGATTAAAATTATTATGAAAGGCCAGAAAATATAAATATACTAATACAAAAAACTGAAAATTACATTATATTACTTAATAGAAACCGGTCTAATTTTGTTTTCAACGTGATAAATCGTAAGTTAGGTAAAAATATTTTGTGCAGAAAAAATAATGACAGTAACGTAATTTTTTTTTTTTTTAGATTTTTGAAGTTTATAATAAATTATCAGTTTTTCAAGACAATGCTGATTTTTACTACCAATTGAATTTTTAATTAAAAACTTAAATATTTTTAAAACGGCTGAATGAAATGCCAGCAAACTATACATTTTTGGAAAGAGAATAAACATACCATTAATTTTATATAAAAATATACAGGGTATTCCTTTAAAAAAAAAGTTAACTTATTCTTTTTTTGTTACCTTTTTAATGCTCATCTGTTTCTTTTGATATACTTAAAAGAAAATAGATGAAAAACCATAGATCTTTTTTACAATAAGTTTTTTTCAATCCTTTCAGTGTTTTCATATAAATGAAAACCCTGTACCTACGTCATAAAATTTACACCAGCCTGTAGAACAACTGCGATCATCTTAAATACAGATTATGTACCAAAAAACAGGTTAGGGAAACAAATTTACGAATAAAGATTTATTCCTAACTTTACCTATATAAACTTTCATCAGATTCTTTTCACATTTCACATCCAACGAAATAATCTTGGACATACCGGGGCACTGGTGGGGCCTATCTGACGATGGCGGTCCATATTTGTCATTTGTCCGTTTTGGGGGGTGGAGGGGAAAACCTTTTTGTAAAATTTTTTTTGTTCTCGTAGTTTGGCTTGTTGTTTTTATAAGGTTTATGATTAAAGTATTGTCCTCCATTACCAAAAAAATTTTACCAATAATTTATATCGATTTATTTTGCTTTAACTAGGTTAAGTTACAGATGCATTTGGGGGGGCACACCCCAGGTTATATACTTTGTAGTACAGTTTACAAAGCAAAAGAGAAGCTGATTTGGCAACTAAAATTTCACAAAAAAACGACCATTTTTTTAAGGGGGGTAAATTTTTTTTTTTTTTGCATTATTTTAAAAATTTTGTGAGTGGGAAAATTTTTTAGAATTTGTAAAAAAATTTGAGGGGTTGGAAAAACCCCAACGGAAGATTCAGCGGTAAGGGTAAGCAAAAAAATTTGCTTAAAAATTTTTACTCAAAATTTTTTAATGTTCAAAACTTTAAAGAGTTTTTCGTACAACTTGCGTTTTTAAAGTCGGTGTCCCTTGTTATAACGTTAAAACCACTGCACCGATCTTTTTAAAATTTTGAACACTATTCGTATACATAATTCACCAGATAACGCTAAAAAACTTTTTTTTAATTTGTTATTATTTTTTATTTTACAGCAACAAATTAACTGATTTTTTTTGTAGAAATCACGTTTTTTACTTCAAAGTGTTACCAAAAAGTAAAAAATTGAAATTTCAAAAAAACCCTCCCAGCGTTACCTGGGGGAAAAGATTATTTAACAAAAAAATCTTTGGTTTTATGATATCAAATCATCCAGCACCTAACTATGAAAAAATCAAAATCCAAAGCTTTTATTTGTTCTTTATATGAAAAAAACTATTTTTGGAAAAAAAAAAAATAATTTAATTTTAACTTAATTCCGATATTTTTTAAGGGGTTTTTTGGAAGAATTGACAAAAAAAAAAAAAAGGTTTTTTTTTGAAAATCCTTATCGGTTTTTTTTTCAAAAAAAAAATAGTGGAAAAAAAACCGCTAAAATTGGCAACTTCTGAAAAAATTATAATCTGGACCCTTTTAAAGTTGAAAAGCTGATTTTCGAGAAAATGATGATATATAACACGTTGTTTAAACGTACTCAATGCGAACGCTCTCCAAAATGTTTTTTTTTTCAATAATATGGTTTAAATACTTTGCAGTGATATTATGGATGATTTAGCCTACTAACTATAATTATCCGATTTAAATATAGTTCATGAATTATTAAACTTCATTTTTTATTTTACGACTTATATATCTCCGATTCTCATATACATTTAGCAAAAACGGCTTCAGACATTACGGTGAACGCGCGATCTCGTTCCTGGCGCAGAGTGGTGGAAGGTTAAAAAAAAAGCTGGGGGGAAAAGTACCGCACCAGGATTTTTAAAATACAGTTTTTACCCCCCCATTAAAAAAGGGGTCAGCGTGCACCCGGGGTTTAAGCCTTTTTTCCCCCTTTTTTGCCAAATTTAAATGAAAATCGAAGATAAACAAGTTGTTAAAAAAAAATTTTCATTTAATAATCCGTTTACTACTGCCCCAAAATTTGGCAGTTACAGTAAATACACTGAGTCGCCAAAAAAACACTGAAAACATTTAAAGTGCGATTTCAAAAAAAGTTTGGTCGAATAGCTTTTTACCTTTAGCCTGTGTAAACATCACGTTATAGACAATCCTATTCCTAAATATCGATAAGATTTACCATAAAACCATTTTGTTTATTTTTCGATACTTTACAAACGTTCTAATAACAGTTTCGCGATTAAATTAAAATTAAATTAAAAAAATTTTTTCTCAAAAAAAAAATTAACTTTTCACAGTTTTTTTTTTAAAAAAAAAAAAGAAAAAAACCCCCTTTTTCACAATTTTTTTTTTTTGGTTTTTTTTTCACTTTTTTAAAAAAAAAAGTACTGGTGTTTTGATTTAAATTTTTTAATTTCCAAAAAAAATTTTATAAACTATTTCATGGTGTACAAGCTGTAAAACCTACTCTATTTCTAAAGCCGACAAAGGTTTTGGTTACACATTACAAAAATTAATGTACACGCAAACATCTAAGGTTGGTGCCATGAAACTGGGAATATATCAAGGGGGTTGAAAAAATTTTAAAGAAAGCAATTCGTCAATACGTCCTGAATCCCGACGCTGGCTGAGCAAGACTAGGATACAAGTAAAATTAAGATAGCAATGCCGTAGCCAAAAGAAAACATAACGCCAACCCTTTTTTCCTCCTTAGTTGTGACAACATGGTTCTTTGAATGTCATAGTATAGGCGTAGTGACCGAAAAATCGTATTTTGTCTTGAGAATGATACCTAGGGCAATTTCGGCACGAAAAGCGATCGGAAGGAAACATTCATACATATGGCAGCAGGAAGTGAAGTTTTTGACAAAAAAGGTTATGCCTTTATCGCTCGTGTGCAAGTCGCAAGAAACTATCGACGCTTTTAAAAAGTCTAATAAAAACGAATTTTGGTTAGTGTTTGGATGATTTCTTACGACTCAGAACCAGACTTTAGAATTATCTCTGGATTATGCATTAAATAGGGCTAATCGAAGCCTAAGCCATTTATTAAAGAAAAAAACTTACTATCAAAGCTAAAATTACAGGAGTAAATTATTTTGATTTTTGTATGTTTGTGGGTGATTTATCTATTTTTTAAATTATTATGTTTATGTAGATTTGGAAAAGTTGGCAAATTTTTTGCAACACTATTTTGCAAATGGAACTTTTAAAAAAAAAATATAACAGATTTAATGAGAGGGCATTACCAAACGCCAATAAAAGTTTAAAAATATAATTAAATTACATTTTTACATTTAAAAAATTTCAATACATGCAACGTATATGAAAAGAATATTTATTTTCTAATTACAGAATATAAAGTTTGTAGTTTTAATAAGGCATATTCAATTAGAATTTACAAAAAAGGCCAACTTATTCACATCAAAATTATTACTTTTTAATATTCCTTAAAATTTAAACGTGGGTCCCCATAATTTTTTAAATTTTAAAAAAATCATATTTTTATCTGGAATAACAACCTTAAGCCAATTTATTTAAAACAAAAAACACCTTTACATTTTAAACAAATCAACCTTATTAGTGGTCAATTTTTCATGGTAAACTTCATTTTTAATGTACACTGAATAATGAGTTATGGGATTTGTTTTTTGAAATTTAATTTCTACTCGTTAAAAGCACTAAACAGACTCAAAAAGGTTTTATTGGCAAAATAAACTACCAAATTTAAAAACAAGCTTAAAGTTTAACTTAACATTATTTTTTTTTTTTCTTAAATTTGTCGAAAATGTTAAATTTGAAAAAAATAATTTAGGCAATACACTTTGTAACTATAAATCATACCTCTCGGCGGGGTTGTGGTGGAAAATTAGGGATTATTATTCCTAGGTGGACTATTATAAGCTAATTTCTGAGGTGGTTTTTTTTTTCCACGCTTTCCATGGCAAGCTGATCATTGTTAGAATCTGAATCCACTTTGTTGGCTTTTGGTCTTTCGTCTCATCACTGGGTATGTTCTATGACCTCTACTTCTTCAGCTAGTATTGTTAGCTGAAACAAAAAGTTTCGGGTAATTTTCCACTGTAACAGTATTTAAAAATCGTGCAAAAATATTTTTTCTGGATTGGATTCCTCAAAGGACAGCTTAATTTATATTTCTACTTTTTGACATTATTTAAACGTTCAATTTGTGATCTTTCTGAAAGATAAGACTTGAACAAAATTACACCGAGATCAATAACTCTTAAGTTTTTTTACCAGAATGGAATGATTTACACAGTAAAAAGCTTAAGCTAAATCAGAAAAAACAGCAGCTGCTAAATCATCATAATTTACGGGCGTGTAAAGATGTTTAAGAAAAAAAAAATTGCATTTTTTAAATAATACAAATAAATTAAATTTACAATTTTATTAAAAAAAATCCTTTAACTTTTTACAATTTTATTAATTATTATAGAAAGAGTTGGTAATAACCTTTATGAATTGGAATAATCACAGCAGCTTTAAAACAAATAGGAAATTTGCCATATAAAAAAGATAAATTTATTGCATTAGGCAAAGCTTCTTAAGCTGAATTGAAAAGTTAAGAAAATACTTTAACTGATAGATTATCCCAACCTGGGAACTTTTTAAATTTCTTTTTGAAGTAAACAAAAAAAGCCCTCCTTGATATCCGAGGATTAAATGTTAAAGGCTTGCCAAAAACCCCTTCCCGGAAAGACCTATGTAGTTTTTTATCGCGTGAATTCACTGATCGGAGGTTAAACAGAAAACTCAACTTTTGAAGTAAAACCCCAAAACAACAAAAAAAAGTTGGTTGTGTTGCGAAGAATTGGAAGTAACTATTGTTCTGGAAGGCCAGATTTTAATTAAAATTACAAATAGGTTACAAGAAAATTAAAAAGAAATAGTGTAAAGAACACGAAGTTTAATAAACTTTATTTACTATTACGTTAATTTAATTTTTTTTCGCATATTAACTATATGAGTCATAGTTAGTAAACTCGTTTACATAAAAGTGATCATGTTTAATTTAAATGGAGAAAAGTGTGCCCGATAAAAATATTTATTACGGAAGTATAAAAAGTACAAACGGCTTTAAACAAACATAGGCGCAAGGCAAATATGTTTAAATTAAGTTGATCAAGAGTTGATTATACTTTTTTATTAAATAACAACCAAAAAGAATTATTAACTCCGTAACAGTTTTTGCAAAAGTCCTATGTAGTAGCGCGCTAGACTTTGACTTTGATCAAGGAAGTTTCAAGGCTGATGGAAGCTCAGTACTGTAGAACAATCTTATCCACGCTTGGAGGGCAATAAAGGTGGAGGGGTATAGGGAAAATGCCCTTCTGCATCTTGCGCAATGGATGGTACGGTAGGTCCGGACTTTCAAAATTCTTTGTTATCATATACAGGATGTCCCAGAAGTAATGGGACACAGAGCAACAGCAGATTTCTTGGGTGGAAATAATGTAATTAACGTAAACTTTCCTTATCCTTATCCCAAAGTTGATAAAGTGATACAGGGTGTCAAACTTTTAATTTTGTTTCCGTTTTTTCGTAATAGTTTTTTAACTAAATGGCATAGCGGTACAAAATTGGGGATTTGGCGGTTCTTTAAGACGAGAAATTTAACAGCAGTAGCACCAGTTTATCACTTGTTTTGATTGCTATTTTTAAGGTTACTGTATTGACCTGGGTATTAAAAAAGAAGTTATTATGATTCATGCTGCGTCAAAAATGTATACATTTAGGTTTCTAGAAGCAACTGTTTTCGAGATAAACGCACTTTAAAGACCCGCAATTTTCGTATGGAAAATGGTTTTCGGCCAATTGTTTTCAAACTTTGCAAAGTAAAAGTTTTTAACACGCTGATCAAAAGTCTTTACGGGCACAAAACCCGAAAACCCCTCAAACCCCTCTTAAAACTCCCCTTAAATGTCTTCAAATCCCCAATGACTTTTAAGGCTGTTTTTGGGGGGGGTTAGAGGGGTTTTCGGGTTTTGTGACCGTGAAGACTTTTGATCAGCGTGTTAAAAACTATTACTTTGCAAAGTTTGAAAACAATTGGCCGAAACCCATTTTCCATAGAAAATTGCGTGGTCCTTTACAGTGTGTTTATCGCGAAAACGGTTGCTCCCAAAGACCTAAATAAAGTATACATTTTTGACGCAGCGAAAATCATAGTAACTTTTTTTTTAATACACAGATCAATACAGTAAGCTTAAAAAAAGTTATGCCATCCAAAACAAGTGGGGTGGGCCGTAGCTGGCGCCCTCTACCAGCAACATTAAAAGTGTGGACGAATTTGATTTTTTCGCTTGAAAGAACCCCCAAATCTCGAATTTTTTACCGCTGTCTTTTAGTGAAAAAATTATTACAAAAAAAAAGAAACAAAATTAAAAGTTTGACACCCTTTATCTTAGTTATTATTGGATAATGTGAATGAAATTCGAATTATAGAGGCACCACTTTATTAACAAAAACACCTTGTTCAACAATGTAATTCATACAATACACATTTAATTATTAAAAATGTCTTATTAATAAATATATTTATAAACAAGCAATATAAATAAAAAAAAAAAAAAAATTGTAAGTTCAAAACTTCGTTTTATTTCGAATTTCGGAGGCATTCTATAAGCCTTTGTTCGTATTGTAGAGGTTGACTTCGAATTTCAGAGGGAAGGTTTGAAATTAGAGCAATAAAATTTGAATTCTAGAGGCCCGAATATAAACATATTCGAATTTTAGACGCTAAGTTATGCATTAAAACCACTTCGAATTATTATCAAGGGTCTTTTGCCCTGACCTACACCTTAAACATATTTTAGGTTCTATTGACGCTTAGGATCTATACGATAGGACCAGGACCAAAGCGGTCCCATCTGATGAGTACCCAAGAAAAATTGTTCGATACATGAATCTGCCACAACGACAACGATTTAAAAGATATCTGGAATTTACAGTATTTAATTTTCTTCGCTATTTTACTTATGTCATGTCACCTTTTGGTCAGTTAATAATATTTAAATTACGTTACCCAGCTACCCTATTAATTAAGTAATAACTTTTAATTGATAGATAAACACAGGCACTTAAATAAATATATCTACTATTCATAAAATACTTTCAAGAACGATTAGCACTCACACATTCAACTTGTAATTATTAAAACCAAAACCAGGCGAAATTAGCGGCACCATATTAGGTTCTAGTAATATGTTATTGCAATTAGTTTAATGTCTTTTATATATAACATGTATTTATAAAAGTACTTTTTAAGAACTTAAGCTACTAGTACTGTGTAACATAAGCGACTTGCGGTACCGGATTTGCATGCTTTAATTGGCGTTTTAATTTGCCTTCAGATAGAGTTTGCATCGCAATATGTTATCACTTCAGGTTATTAGCGTTTACGCGGATTTAATAACAGTAATATAATATAATTATAAGTTTTACGAGGTGTTTAGTACTAGGCTAGAAATATATAGGAATCCATAAGGCACAGAAAATTGAAAAGTGAAGAAGTAATTTGCCTGAGAATTCGGTCATATGATGGGCAAGTTTTACATTTTTTTCTAAATGATAACAAAAGTTTTTAGAACCAACCAGAAATTTCATGTATACTTTGTTTGGAAAAAATATACCTCGCTTCTCTATAAAAAATAACAACTAAAAAGTAAAAATAATATTTGAATTTTGATGATGGGTATTTTGAAAATGAAAGGTTGCCGATAACAAGTGACTTCAGATTTGTGAGCAATGTTCTACAAAACCTATATTGCAAGAAAAAACTAAAAATTGGCATGGGTCAAAAAAAAGTAAAAAATCTCGGTATTTACGTTTTTATGATTATCAATTTTTATACAGGGTGTCCCAAAAGTAATCGACACCGAGCAATAGCAAATTCCTTAGGTCAAAATAATGCAACTAACGTAAACTTGCCTTATCCCAAAAATGATAATAAGTAAGATATAACCTGTGTCAAACTTTTAATTTTGTTTTTGTTTTTCGTAATAATTTCTTAACTATATGACATACCAGTACAAAATTGGGGGTTCTTTAAGGCGACAAATGTAAATCCCTCCTTGCTTTTGATGTTCCTGTAGAGGGCGCCAGCGGCCCACCCCACTTGTTTTAAATGGCATAACTTTTTTAAGCTTGGTATATTGACCTGTTTATTAAAAAATGAGTTACTATAATTTCCTCCGCATCAAACATGCATACTTTATTTAAGTCTCTAGGAGCAACTACTGTTTTCGAGATAAACGCAATTTAAAGGACCTCGCAATTTTCCTATGCAAAATGGGTTTTGGGCCAATTGTTTTTAAGCTTAACAATGTAATACCTTTCAACACGCTGATCAAAAGTCTTCACGGGCACAAAACCTGAAAACCCCTCTAACACCCCAAAATCACCCTCAAAGGTCCCCAAATCCCCAGTGAGGCTGACTCTGGGAGGGTTGGAGGAGTTTTCGAGGTTTGTCCAAAATTTGATAACAATTGGCCGAAACTCATTTTTTATAAAAAATTGCGGGGTTCTTTAAAGTGCGTTTATCTCGAAAATAGTTGCTCCTAGAGACTTAAAGGAGGTATACATTTTTAACGCAGAGGGAATAGAGTAACTTATTTTTTAATCAATAGGTCAATATACTTATTATCTTAAAAAAAAAGTTATGCCATCTAAAACATATGGGATAGGCCGCAGATGGTGCCCTCTACTTCCCCCATGTCATTTGGTTAAAGAATTATTACGAAAAAACAAAATGAAAAGTTTGTCACCCTGTATCTAAGTTATTATTAGCTTTGAAATAAGGCAAGTTTACGTAAATTGCATTATTTCGACTTAAGGAATCTGCTGTTGCTCTGTGTCCCATTACTTTTGGGACACACTGTATAAATCTTATAAGTCGAGTAAAAAGGGAATTATCTATACATCGTTAAATTGACATGTTTGAAGCATGCCATATCAAAAACGTTCCAACTCTCAGAATTTTCAAAGATAAAAAAGTTGTAGGTCACGCTAAAATGAATTAACTCACTGAGTTTTAAAAGAGTTGTTTTTTAAACACGGGACCGATGCCTAACAACAGTGCTGTGAATTTTAAGAAAATGTGATTTAAAGGCGCCAGTATAGAAACTACAGAAAATAATAAAGATATAAAAAATAACAACACGTCAAAAATAATATGTGTAGTTGGGATTCCACCTAAATGGTAGGTCGTGTCTGGATAAAATTACCCAGATGTTAATAAGAGATAGTTCAGACGTAGTATTATTTATATAATATTCGTGGTGACACTATTCAGTTGTCTAAAAAGTGCCGTGAAATGTCATATTGGTGCTTGGAGGGATCTTTGACGGAACTTATAGGCTTATGGTAACGGGTTTTTAAAGGACTCAAATGTAAAAAATTGGATTAAAAAATCACGATTACCGAACTGCACCAAGTTTAACACAGTGACTGGTTGATATAGAGTCTCAATGTAAATAGATGTTAAGTGCTATGGACGAACGTTATTGTTGTTTTAAAAGAATTAAAAATAAAAAAATCGTATTATGCAAATTTTACAAATGTCATTTCTGGCACATTTTAGTTTTCACAAATTCCCTTTTAACAAATATAATTTTAACAAATGTCATTTTAAAAAATATTATTTTGACACATGTTATAGTTCGCAAATATTATTTTGTCAAGAGTCATTTTTGACAGATAAAATTTTGACAGTTGTAAGGTTTGATAGATAACATTTTTAGAAGTATTTTGTGTGTTTGTTAAAATACATTTGTGAAGCCTAAAATTGCATTTTTGCTTTTTTAAATTATATAATAAAGACTCCTTAATGTAAATTTAAGGTGTTAATTTCGTTATTAAAATTGTGAAAGCGATGATAATTTTGTGTTACAAAATTAAACTTAAAATGCCATGTAGAAAACGAAACCTTTTTTAATAAAAGTTTAGTATTGTTCTAACAAGTGTTTATATTGTTGGTAAGTAGGAATTTGTAAAAACACATTGAAAAACCTATCATAATAGTTATTTATGCAACCAGTTAGGAAAACCTTTATTTTGTGTAACGAGCGCGATTTCTGCGGCTGAGTATGACGAGAGCCCGCAAAGTAGCGCGAGTTACACAAAATTAACTTTTTCTAACGTGTTCCATACAAGATTTTTTCTCATTTTGAATGATTTTTTTTTATTACAAAAAAATTATAAAAAATTCAATATAATAGTTTTTAAACAACGCTTAGCAACCGAACCAAATACAGGGTTCGACTGTATTTGGTTTGGTTGCTAAGCGTTGTTTAATAGCGACGTCTGTAGTGACATAGTTAGTGACAGAAAGTTTTTACATTTCTTAAGCCAAAAAATGTCGGAATCTAGTATGGATGTCCCTGGTGATGTGGAGAAAGCTGCCCAAATTACAATGTCTGCATTTTATTAATTATATATTTGTTCATATACTGGTGATGGAATGGATTTTTCGCAACTGTTTTGGAAAAATTTTCTTTGAAACACCCGGTTTAAAAAGAAAACGTTTTAATACGTCGCTCGTTTTTTAAAAAATTTAAATTTTTTGGGCCAAAATTGGAATACAAATTTTTTTCGTTAAAAATTGTATTTTGTTGAAAATGCATTTTAATTTCGAGCTTCTCCTATGTAAATCAATAAAGTATTAATGTATCTATGTTAGAATGTCGTTGGTACACTTGTAATAATCAAAACATTTCACAACGTATTATGTTAATCCCTTACCATTATTGGCATCGGAATTAAAGGTATTTTACTGCAAAAACAAGTTACTTTGCTCCATTTTCACAAGCAGGATGTGTCAGAGTTGCCGGCGGCTCGGCGTAATATCATTGTGTCACCAATTTACCAACTTGGCGTGACAAGTCGATCACCGTTGCCGATCGCTATTTAAGATAAATAAATATAAAAGAAATACCAAAAATAATTTTATTATCTGTTGAATAGTAGAATTATATTATTAAATGGTTATACATATTTTATTTTATACTGTACTATTTTTAAAAGCACTTTAAGATACTTGGTTTTAGTGTGAAAAATAACCTTTATTAAGTCCAGTAAAAAAACTACCGGACTAGTGCGTAATTTTTTTTGGATTTGTTGATATAAAAAAATATATTATTTATCTAACTATATTAAATTTTATCAGGAATCAGATTTCCACCATCTTCCTTTATATTGTCAATTTAATCAAAAATGATAAAATAGCACTAATTTTTAACTGACTTTACTTTGCACCTTCATCATTATCATTATCATGATCACGTAGCACTACATCCCTGGGTGGGTCTTGGCTGACTGTACAACTTTTTTCCAGGTGTTTCTATCCCCCATTATTCTATGTTCAAAGAGGATGTTTATTTTTTGAAGATTTGACACAATGTTGTCTCCTTCACCCATTGTGTCGCCCATCCTCCCATTTTACCTTGACATAAATAAATACAGGACAGCTGCGCCTCCTGAATATATCAACGCATTATTTTTGTCAAATTTAAATTTTATGTCAGTAATGAAAATGTTTCCACCAGTAAACAAAAATCTTGATATCCGTTTTCAAAGCATACAAAACCTTTACAGTATTCGTTTCAAAGTTCTAGACTCTGCTTCTTCATCACCTCGTCTGTAAACATTTCACTCATACTGTAAAAGTTCCTTTTCCGGAATTATAACGTAAATATCTATTACAGGGTCATTACTGTTTTAAGAACCTGAAGATTTTAGCATAAATGTTAAAACTGGTTACCTTTTAACACTTGGTGTTCAAAGTAAATTAAGTTAAATAGTGAAATTATGCAAAAGTTTTTTTTATAATTTGCTAATAAATATTAACTTATATATTGTATAGAAACGTTGGTTTTTAAAGTCTTTTGTCAGAGGTTGTTGGCTTGTTTAGCAATTATTGAAATACCGCCATTTGTTGAATTTTTTTGCTATTTTTCTCTTTTGTTTAAATTGTCCTTTTATAATTTTTGTAAAACTATAGCACTAATACCCATGAATCAGGCTGTCGAAAAAGAAAAAAGGAATTGTCTAGTGTAGAATTAATTTTCTGGTAATTTTATAAATACTACAATGTATCCAATTTAACCAAATTCTTATTGCATTTAATACTCTTACATTTAAATAAAACCAGTGATAAGGTTTTATACCTTCTATAAAAAAATTATATTTTTAAAAACAATAACTTAAACAACCTTAACACTTTTTTTTGTTTCTTTCATTCTGGCTACTGTCGGAGTTTGCGAATCTTTAATATCATTTTCAGTCATTTGATCCAGTTTTTTCTGCGGCACTCTTCAACTGAGTTTGTCATTTATTCTAATCTCAACAAATTAATATGATTTTTTTACAATAAATTATTTTTATTGAACCAAAATGCTGACGATAACCATACTTTTAATTTTAGTTCCAGAAATGGGTTGTACAATTTTATTACAGCCTGATGCATATTCTGGGTACTAATAATATAAAAGCATGCCCTCTTCAAAATCTTGATTGTGTTGCTTCATAACTAATTATATTAGCGACACCAAAAAAGGGTTTTCTATCGTTTACTGCCAATAACCATAATAGTTGTAATTTGCTTACTAACGTAAAATCATAAGTAATGTTATTAATGATAGATAGTATATGATAAATTTAATTAAAGTGCTTGTATCTGAAACTTTTCTGCAAAATAAAATTGTACTTTTTACACCATACTATAAGACGAAAAAAAATTTAATAACTTATTTTTAAGTTTTAAGGAGATCCAAGGGAAGTAAAAGAAAAGGAAGCCAATGACGTATTCTAACTAAGTTTTACAGTGCGCCAAGAAAAATAAAGAAAAAAAATCAGTGGTAACTGGAATTCCTTTTTAAATATTATTGGCCGACATTTTTTTTTTATGTAAAACAAAGCTGAATAGCATATTGCAGTAGAATGGACCTATCTAAATACGAAAATGTCAAACAAAAAGTTGTGACACGTAAGGTTTTTTTGTTACATTAGATGAAACAAACTACATATTCTAGAACGGCACCATATAATATGTATTTAAAAAAAATATATTTTACAACCTTGTATATCGATTAAATTTATAATTTATATTATATTGATATTTAAGAAAAAAAGCAAACATAATAAACACATTAATTCTACTTTTTTCTTTTATGGTTCAACAGTAATCAGCCATCATGGCTGGATCCCATCGTCCTTGGTACCGAATTTCCATTGTCCTGATATCTTGATGGAACCTTTCACCCTGCTCGTCGCTGACGGCGCCCAAATTCTTAGGAAAAAATGATAAATGGAAATGAAGAAAGTGAATGTTTAATGACATTTGGCAACCAAGCGATTTATAAGAGTCTAACAGTTCATTAACTAGTTGTTCGTAGTTTGCATCCATATTATTGCCTAAAAATCCCGTCACTACACTTACAAATGAGTTCCAAGCTCTAAGTTCTTGCGTGGTGCGCTTTTCTTTAAAGTTAACATCATCCAGCAATTTTCTGATTTGTGGCCCAATAAAAATATCCTCCTTTAATTTGGCGTCACTTAATTGGGGAAAGACTTGTCTTAAGTTTTGAAATCCTTCACTCTCTTTATTCATAGCCTTTACAAAGTTTTTCATCAGTCCCAGTTTAATATAAAGAGGAGGCAAAAGCACATATTTTGGATATAAAAGTGGCATATATTTAACATTTTGAGATCCCGGTTGAAAATCACTCCTTTCCGGCCAAATTTTCCTTACATAATGTTCATTCACTGCACGACTATCCCACAAACAAAGAAAACAGCAATATTTTGTAAATCCTTCCTGAAGTTCCAAGTAAAATTGCTATAACTTTTAAATCGCCACATATCTGCCATTTGTACCGGTTGTAATTTATTGAATCTAAGAGTATACTCATATTTTCATAGGTTTCTTTCATTGTAACTAAATGGGCAACGGGTATAGATGGTTTTAAATTTCCATTATGTAACAAAACAGCTTTTAAGCTATATTTTGATGAGTCGATGAACAAGCGCCACTCACAAGGAGAATGTTCGATATTGAGTTCTTGCACTAAACCTTCGATTTCTTTTTGGCTAAAATGAATTTTTTCCACTTTCTTAAGACCCGGGGAACCAAGAAGTTCTGACTGTTGCTTTGACAACCCCAAATCACGTACTAAATCATTTAACTGGCTTTGAACAATTAAATATGGCTCGTCGGAACTGGGTCCTGGAATAAAAGTAGGATCAATACATTGTTCCTCGGAGCTACCTGATGATGTGTCATTATCTCCATTCTCTTCCAAAACAACATCTTGCCAATTTAAAGGTGCAGTCGGTACTGGCAATTCTGCATTGCGAGGAAGAGGTCTTATGGCAGATGGCTAATTCAGATATTCGATCTTGCGCTTTTCTTTTTGGAATAACCCTCAGTCTTTGTCATGCAAAAATAGCAATCGTCAAAATGATTGGTGGGTTCTCGCCATATCATTGGAACTGCAAAAGGCATACTTTTTCTCTTCCTTTTCATCCACTGCACCAATGAGACGCTACAGCTGACACAACAAACATGTGGAGCCCACTGCTTCTCTTGATCTCCGATTAAAACACCAAAATACATGAAATAGGCCCATTTTCAGAAAATGGCCTGGCTTGTGACTTCACCATAAATTCTCCACAAATACAACAAAACTTGTCTGGAGAAATTTTGCAACCCCATCGCTTTTCACTTGACATTTTCGCCGTTAAAAATACTTTCTTTACTGCACAGAACTAGTCAATTTGAAACTCGAAGGAAGACTAAATAAGAGAATAAGCTTAATGTTATAAACAACCTTTCTTAGGTTTTATTTCGCACTCCTTTTAAATGACCCCTCATAAAATTTAATACCTGCCAATTTAAAAGGGTCTTATGGGCCCATTGAAAACTGGACGTATTAGGGCTTTATGATATTTTTTTATTATTAGAAAGGTATAAGCATTACGTAAATAATAGGCTGAACTGTGTTACAAAAATTGTGTCGGCCAGTGTTATTAACAAATATGTTTGACAAAGGGCAGTTACTAGGTGATCACTTAACCTCGGGAAAAAATTATCTAAGGTTTGATCAGAATTTGACAGATAATCGTCATTATAATTATTTTGGAATCAAAAGTAAAAATAATAGATTTATCATTGGTGTCTCTAGGATTTTCAAAATATTTTATTAATTAAAACTTATACATATTTTTCATCTAAAAAGTGAGATATGTAATCCACACCAAATATATTCCAGATGATATTGGCTTTAAGAAGAACACTTTGGTAAAAAAAAATTTTTTTGGATTCTCCCCCAGAAAAAAATCTTACTTTCAGTAGCAAATCCTCTATTTGTATTGAATTTATTTAGATTTTATCGTCAAATCCCAAATTTCGCAAAATTATATGCATAGATTTTTTTAAACGATAGCTACTTATTTTTTTTTACTCAACACTTTTATTATGCAAATATTTCAGATGCCTCTAATTTTAAGAAATATACAGATATTTTTGCGAAGTTCGGGATCTCATAATAAAATTGGATTAAATTTACGAAAAAAATACAATAAAGGCTTTTGCAAGTCCGATTTTTCAATATGGCAAGCACCCAAAAAATGTAATTTTTTTTCGCAATTTTTAAAATTATTTTTTTACCAAAAAGTTCTCCTTAAAGCCAATAAAATTGATGTGGATTTTGTATTTCTTTGTCGACATTTGCGATACACCTCCGCCAGTTATCTTCCCTTACGCCAGCAGTAGCTTCGTGTAACAAAACATTAACGTCATTTTATTTAATAATGTTTTTTTTTTCGTTCACTAGGGTACGGAGCTATTTGCAATAATGCAATAATGCAATGCAATAATGCCATTTCAACGACAAAATGTTTACTGTACACAGTTAAAATAAAAGAACTTTACTTTACTACAAACGTTTATTAAACCATATGGTTTCTTTAGATTTTAACCAGTTTATTAAGTCGGCTTTTCGCCAAGCAGATATTCGTATTTTTCCACTCACCGACTGGGATACGGCGCATTATCTTTAAAGATTACTATTACCAAGCTGGGTTTTACGATCACCAATACGAACCAAAAGCACTTTTTAAATACTTTCACCTTTATATCTGTAGCCAGTTTTCCTAGATTTAAAAGCATTAAGATCATCATCCAAAAATTCAGAATTACTACCTAAATGGATAATATTCTGTCGACGGTCCTTAGTAAAAGAAGATTTGAAACCTGTGGAAAATTCGTCAAAGAATGCTTATCGTAAACGTGAAAATCCCGCCATACTTTTGGGCGTATTAATTAATTAAATAAATAAATAAAATTATTAATATTTAAATTCCAGTATTTTGCAAAATGTGCGCCTTCATTTACTTGTGCCTTGATTTTACTTACGGTTGGCAATGGATTCATAAAAAATACTGTAAAAGGTCTTTATTCATATTTAAACAAAAAAAAAACAGTCATAAATATCCCAATTAGGCCGGTAGCAAAAAAAAACATAAAATATCTTAAGTAAACAATCCATAAAACCTTTCTTTGGTCCGGCTTTTCTAAAAATGTTAGAGAATCATTCTTAATGTGCAATAAGTTAATCAAAAAATTGCCTGTATATAGGCATTTTTCTAAAACAGCAATTTTTTGCACTAAATTATTTTGTTTAAAGGTTATCAATACGAGAAGAGTTGTGTTTATAGATTTTTTAATATTTGGAACAAATCAGTAATAATAATTTTAACCTAGACAAAAGTTTTCAAACGTACTTTCGGCGGTATTGACAATTTAGTTGGGTAAATAATGAGGCGCCTTAGTTACCGAAAATTTTATGACTGGTTTTTTCTTGTTTAAATATGATTAGAAACACTTTACTCATTCCATATTTTACACCTTCACCTAGAATAATTATCTCGCTGTCCCTTTAATAGATTCCTATTGTAGGTTATGTAGGAAATATTAATTTATGTCGCTCTTATTATTCTTTTTTAACCAGCGTTGCCAATTATTATATTTATCTAATGAATTAATCTGATAAATAATTATTTAAACAATCACATAATTATTTTGATTTCTATAATGTCAACATATATTTTAACAAAAATATTAAGTTATCTGGGATAAATATAAGATTGTTTTAAATTAGCAATTAGTATTACACTACTTTAATTGACTACTTACACAGCTCTAAATATATTGTATGCCTGACGATTTAGGTACATTTAAAATCGCAATAAATTACCTACAAATACTTCACAAAATTTACTAGGTAGGACAACAAAACAAAACTTGTATACATTCCTGAGAACGAGAATACAAATTACAATAAAAAATAAGATGAATAAACATAAGTCGTTTATTAAAATTTAAAATATATGTTAATTTAAAAGTGGCAATAAAAATAACAATAGACTGAGGGCCTCAAAAACACCATCTATAAATAGGTAGTAACGCAACTAAGGAGTTTCGTCTAAAGCATTCTTAGATAAGGCAAACAGTAATACTACTAAAGCAGTTTTTCTCAAAGTGGGCGATAACGCCCCCTTGTGGACGCTGGAGGCCTAGAGGGGGGCGGTAAGAGGCCAGAAAAAATTGAAGGCGCTGATGTAATTTAAGGAGAGATGGGATTTATAACTTTAGCTACTTCACTGAAATTAAAATCCTCCTACTACGCAATAATTATTTCTTAGTTCATATTTAGGTATATCCTATTTTATGGTATAAATATAAATAAAATAAATTAAATATTTATTATTTTTAATGCGTTCGCAACGCTATTCTCATCTTAAGTTATTTAGTAATAGGTATCAAACACTGAAAAATATTCGTGTCTTCAAGTATCGCAGGTCAGGTCCCCACCTCAGAAGACACATATTGAAAATACTATTATATTGTTGCAGCCAAGCCGAGCACTTTCCAAATGCGGGATTTTTTTGTACCCAATCTAGTAAAAATAAAGAAAAATAAAATCGATGTTAGAATATTTCAATTATAATTCACGTTTGGCTCGAACAAATATTGTACAATTTATTTGTGCAATCCTGTATTATAGTCCGTCAACGTTCGTGCGGTCCGTTTTTGCGGAGTGCAGGTGCGGGGAGGGATAAATCCCAAATACACAGCCGCGGCTCGCGACCGATCGACGACTGACGTAACGTTCCGCCGCACGCACGCACGCACGTATCGCACTCGCTCGCCCTCCCGCCACTCCGCCCGCTACCCCGATACCAGGGCCGCCTCCAGAAAAAATGTAGAGGGGGTCAATTTATTAGTTTAGAATAAATTAAATTAAAAATACATATACCACAACTTTAATTCTAAATAATACTCATACTCATTTAAATTCCCAGACGATGTTGTAATACTTAAAGATTTAGACGGGAATTGTTTTATTTTAAGTAATTTTTAAAAACCCAGGGGGGGTCGACGGACACCTTCTGACCCCTCCCCTGCCGGCGGCCCTGCCCCATACTCTTAATACTGAAAGTAAAGTAAAGTAAATTATTATTGCTCAATGTTGATTATTGTTAATTTTGAATAAAAGATACTCTTTTAATATTGTAAAGTTGCATTATTATTGCCCTCTCTGGTAAGAAAAGTATTGTTTAGAATATAGGTTTAATTAAACTCCAGGCGAGACTAGTATGTTATTGAGATTTTTAAGGTGAAAGAAAATGGGGGGCGCTAAAAAATAACTGATTTTTAAAGTGGGCGTTAGACGAAATAAGTTTGGGAACCTCTGTACTAAAGGGTAATTTACTATGTTCCTAAATGTCCTTTATTTGCTCTTTTACATTTTTAGTCGTTCGTTTATTTATAACACATCGATAAAAGGGAGTAAGTCTACGCACGTTTCTTAATAAACTCTGCGATGTTTTTAAGCTAAATCTTTTTCCTCTGAGTAAAAATTGCAAGCTCAGAGAGTTACTCTCGAAAATGTCATAATCTAATCTATGTTTAATTGTTTTTCTGGTATGTGGTTTCATATTTATATACATATTTTGTTGTGAAAAAATTATGGAGTTTGTGACTGTGCTGGAAAATTTAATATTTAACAACTTGATAATTTTTTACCATTAACTGGTAAAAAATGGGTCTAGAACGCGTATTGGCATTGTTTTCTATGGCACGACACAACCTAGGGAAAAAGCATATCGAATCAGGAAAATGTTTTAACGATATTCCCATAAAAGGGTCGATATTCTCTCCTGCGTTGGCCCAGGTGAATATTGGCGTCTGGTCTGGATGCAGTATTTGTCGCAAGAAATATCCCCATTTAAGGAGCAATATATAGTAACTATAAAAATCAAATTTAAACATTTAGTTTCCTTAATCCAATAGTAACTATAAAAATCAAATTTAAGCATTCAGTCATTAGGTGTATTTTTATTTACGTTGGTCGATAAGTGCTTCTTCTTTTTGATTAGTTTTGGTTACTACTAATTAGAACTCACTAGAACTTGCTTTTACTTCTAGTTCTACTAGCTTTGGTTAGTAGAAAGCAGAATTAACTAGTTACTGCTCAGTGGCGGTTTAAAGTGAGAAACACTAAATATACCCATATACTAGTTGCCATTTGCCTTAAGGGTATCATTTTAGTAAAAAAAAACGTTTTGGAATTTGCGTTAAATACCCTTTTAAAATCAAACCTGTTAATTTTAATCCCAATAACTCTGATTTTTTCATTTACAAAACCTATATTAAAATTATGTCCAACATGTTAAAATCTCCTGGTTCCCCTTTTTTTATAAAAGGGGTTTTTATTGGCAATTTTAGTTTCTGAAAAAGTTGCATATTTCATAGAATTGTTTATAATATAACACAATATAAATGACAGTTCTGTGATAGAAAGCTAGCAATACTTGGGGGATACCATCATAGCCACTAAATTTTTGTTTTTATTTTTTGGGGAGAGCATTTTTAAATTTTATTAGTCCCTGCCCCGGTTTTAGATACATTGACATATTATTTTCTTTTATATCACATTTAAATGGCTTATGTTGTTTTTTTTTTTTAGAGATCTTGTGAACCTTAAGTAAGTGATCATTAAAATCAAGATTTTTTTTTATATTTTCACAGAGTGATGTTTTTTCTGTTTAATTCTACCAGTTATTTCGTTACATATAGCCCAATTGATTTAATTTTGAATCTGACTTTGATCCTATTTTCGTATAATTTGTCTTTCAAATTTTAACTTTGATCATATTCTTTTTGTTTCATTATATTGTATTTTATAAAAAGGGGATTTTTTTAAGATAGTAACATAAATATTAACCGTTGTTTTATTTCTACAATGTTTTTGTTTTTTTCGTACGCTTTCCTGTCTTTATGTTTATTATTGTATACACATGGTTAATGGAAAACAAATTAAATATATTTGAAAAAATATTCATAAAAACTTCCATTTTTCATTTACATCTTCTGATCTAAAAATACATCCCCCCCAAGTTTGTTCCCCAAGCTGCTCAATAAAAATTATTTTTATTCATTCATTAAAAAGTCTCTTTTTAGTGTATTTTATTTATTACTTTTAATTAAATTAAAAGTTAATTTTTGTGCCAAGTGATCAGATATATGCGTATTTATAACCGCAGATTTGAACATGGTAAATTTGAAAATGTTATCTAAACAACTACTTGAATGGCAGTGATTCTTGTGGGCGAGTGGATTCAAAAAAAATTAAGAATGTAAGTAACGTGTTTTTATTGTTGTTTTCTTCTATCATTTCAATGTTAAAATTACCTGTAATAAAAATAATCTTATTGGGACCAATTTTACTGCTTAGAATATTTTTTTAATTTTACTAAAATAAATCAATATTACCATTAGGTGGACGATATATTGATAAAGTAACAAACTGTTTTTTATTTAATAAACATTCCACTGCAGAGCACTCAAAATCACCTATCCCCGACAAATTACTTATATTTTTACACTGTTTTGTTTTAATATGATTTCGCACATATATCGCTGAACCTCCATTTTTCCCCTTTCCCTCATGACAGACACTTGAAATTAGCCTAAAGTTCTTTATCCCAATTTTGCTAAGTTGTTCTTCAGATTTCCAATGTTCTGTTATAGATATGATTACAGTCTCTTCATGTTCTTTTAATTGTTTTTCCCCAGTTTTCCACGCTATTTCCCAAAGATTGCACGTTTTGATGAATTATGCCAAATTGTCAGTGTTTGTAAACTCATTGTTTTGTTGTTGAGAATTAAAAGGGGGTTGAAGTTATTTTTTTTATAAAAAAAATTTCCCGCTGGTTTATATTTTTTAAGAGTGAAAAGAAACCTTTATTCCTACATTTTGTGGGCCCAAAAAATGGGTCTAGCCCATCCTTTCTCTCAAGTGGAACTGTAACAACAAAACTCTTTAACTTTGTGGGTTCATTTGGGAGTTCTTTTACCTCTGCTTTTTTATTTTCAAATCCAGTGTTTCTTAATATTTGTAGCACCTGTTTGGGGCCCTTACATGCTTTATAATTCGGTATAGGTATTTTCCATGCCTTTCTGTCCGCTCCTACAAAGCCTGTGTTTCATCTTCTTGGGAAATTTTTGTGGTCCCTAATCTTTTTTTGGCGGACGCCCTTGGGTTACCTTAAATCCTTCTTCGTCAGTTTCCTCATTATCTTTTTTTTCCTTATCTGCCCTATCCTTTTCAATATTTATAAGATTTCCCATAAGTTCTTGTTGTTTGTGTCTAAGTTGCTTAAAATTGTTTGTTATTACTTTTTGTGTGACCCCTGTATTTGGTGTATTTCTTTGACTTTGTCCTTGTGAAGAATTTATTTTATTTTGATTCTGAATGACAGCGCCAAGATAAGAATTGTTTACTTTTTTTGGAATCCCTTCGATGTTTTTAATTTTTCCTTCTAATAATTTGGTGTTTTTGTGTACTAACTGGTTATTTTCTTGAAGTAATTTGTTATTGTTTTCCAATAAATCATACTTATCTTGTAAATCTTGAATGCTTTTCTTCAGTGCTTCAATTTCCATTAGGTATCTGTTTAAGTCCATTTTTTTAATATAATCGTTTGAGGTTAGTTTGCAGCATTTTGTTCTTGTATCCCTTTTCACAAATTAGGTGGCTGAAATCTCTTTCTAAACATGACCTGTGAAAGATATTTCCGCAATTTACACAAATTATACTTGAACTATCTCTTGTTTTGCAACAAGTGTACTTTTTAATAACGTGTTGTTCACTCGCGTTTACATCGCTCGCCATCTTGCCTATGCATAATATGATAATTGTTTACCATTAACTGGTAAAAAATGGGTTCTAGGACGCGTATTGGCATTGTTTTCTATGGCACGACTTAACCCTAGCAAAATGCATGTCGAATCACGGAAGCCAATGTTCCAACGATTTGCCCATAAAAGGGTCGATATTCTCTCCTGCGTTAGGACACCACGTGCTAAATATTGGAGCGTCTGGATGCAGTATTTGTCGCAAGAAATATCCCCATTGTAAGGGGCAAAATTAACTATAAAAATCAAATTTAAACGTTTAGTTTCCTTAATTTATTATTTCATTATAATTCATAAAAACCAGCGGGTTAGATTTTGGATTAGATTTACGTTGGTCGATAAGTGCCTCTTCTTTTTGGTTAGTTTTGGTAACTAACCAGAACTTGTTTTTACTTCTAGTTCTGCTAGCTTTGGTTAGTAGTAAGTAGAATTAACTGGTTACTATTCAGTGGCGGTTCAAAGTAAGACACACTAAATATACTTGTATACTAGATGCCATTTGCCCTAAGGGTAACATTTTAGTAAAAAAAAACGTTTTGGAATTTGCGTTAAAGTACCTTTTTAAAGTTAAACCCGTAAATGTTTAATCCGCCAATAATTCTATTTTTTTTTTCATTTACAAAACCTATATAAAAATTGTGTCCAACACGTTATTGATATACAAAGGGGCGCGATCAGAAATTGCCCTGCAGTATAGATTATATCAAGGTGATCACAAATCCGTTCAGAAATGGGATTGCTAACTTCGTAAATAATTGTAAATATGCAATATTTAATTTTAATTGTTTTTAATTTATTTAAAATTAATTTCAAAAATTTATTCGCTTGAATTAAAGAATAAAACTGCCTATAGATCTGTCTTCGAAGAGTAAATAAACAGTCGCCACTGGGTTGGTACCTGCTTTGTATTATATTGTATTGTAATGAACGGGGTCGCTCGGCTCTAGTGTAGCCCTCCTTCACTTCGACCTAAAGAGATCTTTTGTGAATACCCTTCGTTGTTTAGTGCCCGGTAATTCCTATACCTTTAGCAAAGTTCAGGATACTACGCGTGCAAGCTGAATAATGTCCCTAGGAGTAAGATATACCCCTTCGAGGTATTTAAGCCGTTGTCGGGTCAGTTCTCTGCATTCACAGAAAATGTGTTCCGCAGTTTCAGTTTGACTCAGGGCAGCCAGTTCAACTTTTATTCTCATTTTCCCATGATTTTTGAAAGTTTCTAAGGGCCATGTCCTTTGGGAAAAGTCCGGAAAACCAGTTTAGTTCATCTTTTGAAATTCAGTAGCTTCTTTGTGTACTTAGATGAATGCGAAATAAATCTTTTCGCCTGCCTTTGTCCTGGGATGTTGTTCCAATAAGTCTCTTTTTGACTTTTTTCCCATGTTCTGAGTTCCTCGTTCCTGGTACCTGCTTTACAAATAATCAAAATATGATATTGATGTTTTACCTAATACAAGATATTCATGTTGTATGTCATGTAAGGCCAGTGACGGCCCTATATTTTTAAATTTTTTTCTTCAAAGTGCAACCTGGGTCTATATATTTTATATAAGCCACAAAATGTTAAATATTTATACGCACATGTGTTTATTTTCTGAGAAAGTTATAACAAGACAATTATTTGAAATAAAAATTTTACGAAAGTAGAATTTCTTGTTAAAAACTAAAATTGAATGAAAGCAGTAATTCTTGTTAAAAAAATAAACAACTTTTTTAATGTTATTACTAAACAGGCTTCTACTACTTTATAGTAAAATTATTATCTAGAAACCGTATGCAAATTACGCAGATCGGGGCAGTCAAGCGTTAAAACTGAAACAAAACTGAAACTTAAAATTTTAATTTCTGTAAAATTGTCTATTACTTTTCCTTTCGTTTGTTATATTTGTTATAAAAAATTTAAAAAAGTTATAATAATGTCATATAAAGTGAAATTATGAAATTGAAGATATTCTATAAAACAAAAGCATGTTTGATCACAATTATTTCGTATTTGCAAACTCTTTTTTATTTTTAAAAAGTGTACAAGGTCGAGGCTAAAGTACCAATAAAATGTATTTGTCTTTGATGAAGTAAGATGCAGTTTATTATTAAAATCTTTTAAATGTAATGTTTTTATGGCATTTAAAGTTATTCTTAAAATTAAAGACTACAACAATTACCAAACAAACGGCTCTTGCCGCAAAGGCTCCTTGCATAAGATTTATTTTGAATAAACAACACGCACGGTAGTGCGCCAGGCCAAAATCCAGCCTGACGCACGCAGTGTGTATATTAAACATAATATTTCAACGTGTTTTTCTCCTGTCATAACTTCGTTATCGTTTTACATAAAGGTATTAATTTGCAATTACCTGCAAAAAAATTTAATTTTTTTTATGCGGTTTCTGGGATATTCGATTTGAAAATTGCCCATTTTACTACTAACGGACTGACTCACTTATCGATTTATCAAAATTATAGCGCACTTTTTGGGGAAGTAGAAACTCTAAATTTGGTATGTAAGTAGGTTTTAGGGCACAAGTAGAAAAAACATTCTAAAACGGCACTTTTTTATTCAGAACGCCCTGAAACAGTGAGGGGGGGTAAAATCGTATATTTAGGGAGTACTTTAAAAGTTTGCCATCTAATTAAACATATATTTTTTTTAATAGGGATCAATTTTAATATAAATAATTTTGTTTTATTTATTTTAATAGAAATGCTTTTTTCTTTTGTAATTTTTTAAATTCATGTCGCACTTTGCATCTGTATAAACTATTGAACATAAACCGACCTAGAGACATATTTGCCGCTCGTTCGTGTGCAGTTGTCCATAGAGAAAAAGCGTGATAAGTCTAGTTTCTTTCCCTTTCCTTCTGCGTGCTGGCTGGTCAGCAAGAAGGGCTATATATCCCTTACCACCGACCAATCAGCACACCTATTCTTTTTTCTCTCTCGCGCGCTTGTTTCACGGAACGGTGGCAAGGGTGCCTCTAGTGGGTATATGCCTAAAAGTTATAAAACTGACTAACTTTATTAATAAATGTCATATCTACATGTAACCTTTTAAGCATAATAATATCTCTACTAAGGGAAGCGTTAAGCCCTAAATCTACAACCTTTTACTATCGCTTTGCGTGCTGATTGCAGTAGATATATGCTCGAAGGTTTCTTAATGGACCAACTGTATTATTAACTACTAGAAAACCCGCCCGATAAGTCCAACCTTTCTCTCGCTCTGTGTGCAAGGGCGAAAATTTTTAAATATCTTTTTTCTATTTAAAACCATTTGGGGAAAATATGAAAATAAATATATTTATAAATATAAATATATATATATATATATATATATATATATATATATATATATATATATATATATATATATATATATATATATATATAAAAAAAAAAAGTCAGCCACAAATTTTGTATCATGTTACAAGTTGTACATATTTTTAACTGTTGTTTTTAAATTAAAAAGTATTGTTTCTTTTTTGTTAAAATAAAAATACGTATATTTAAAGATTTCTGTTTTTAATATTTAAACTTTTATAGAAAATACATTGTTTCCAACAGGTGGAAAAATTTGCTTTTTGCCCTTAAAGTTACATACTTTGGGTATACACCAGACCTGCCAGAAGGAAAAAGGAAGAAGATGTAACCATTTTTGAGACAAAATAATCTTAAATGTGTGTTAAACGTTAAACAATAATTAAAAGTTTTAAAATTTTGCTTTCAAAAAACCTGAAACATTTTAAAAATTTTTGTTAATTAGTGAATTAATTAAATTGATACTTGTAAGATTAAGTCATAAACTAATAAAAAAATTCTTAAAATTATATTTTATAATTATAATTATAATTTAATATTAAATTTTATTTAAACGAAAATAAGAATAGAAAAATTGATAATTTTAGGTACATCCTTACACATTTAGGCGCACAGTAGAGGGCCAAGACAAGTTCCAGCATTTTGTACGCAGTGTGTAAATTACACATGAGGTTTTAGCGTATTTTTCCCCCTGTTATATCTTTATTATTGTTTCACATGGATGAATTTGATATAAATTACATAAGAGTCTAATTAACTGAAAAATTGACAAAATTTGTAAATAGTAACTGAAAATTTAATTTTTTTAAATTGAATTATTGAACTTGGCTTTAGTTTTTTGGTTTGAATTTTTTTCAGCAGGTAATAAATCCCAAAACAACATTTTTTTTAAAGGGCCCCCAAAATTTTTGGATATTTTCATTACATTACGTATGACTTTCTATATTTAAAATGTTTTATATCGACTATTTGTTTGTCTCTAATAGTTTATCCCGACTGTCTGTCGAGAAATTCAAAAAAGGGAGGTTTTGCTTAGTTAGGTTTTTTTAGTTAAGTAGTTCAGTTTTATTAATTATTAAATGACTGGTGGGGGGTGATTAGAATCCAGATTAAAGTATTAATATGATTTACGGGTTTGACCCAATAAATGGGATGTTACGTGAGTAAGTTTTAAATTCTAATGGATGGGCTTAAATAAGGCAAGAAATTTTTCAGTGAAAGTGAGTTATTAATATCAAATATAATTGTAAAGAGGATCACAAAAATTTTAAAGAAAATATTGTCTAATGATTAATTTGGACT